>APFE031101440.1:0-12250 GCA_000404065.3 Pinus taeda
AGGCATTACCTTACGTCCCACTGCTGGGACTCCTACACCAAATGGTCTAAGGTCCAATTGGGGCTTCTTACTGGGGATATCCCCTTAACATGTTGGTGGGCCAGCATCATCAATAGGGTAGAAAATCATCATGCCAAAAACCATGTGTGAAAACCACATGCAAAACCATAAGTAGGTCCACCCACCTAATATAGTGTCCAAAAAAAAAAAAAACTTGGGCTACTACCCCCCTCAAATCCCCTAATAAGGTAGGCTTCCACCCCCCTAATGTGCTCAATGCAACGAAGGGGGATCTTCCCATCCCCCCTCTAGCCCCTCGACTTGACTACTAGGGCTAGTAATGGAATGAATATAACAAACACCCAACAGTAAATGCACATTGCACAGTTCCAGGAAATAGGGAGAGAGGTTGATCAATGAGACTGCATAGAGCGCAGCTCAGCCTTGACTAAGGAACCTTTCAGCATAGTCCCCATTGGGGAAAGAAATTGCGTAGTGGCCACTAGGAGTCAGGATTGCATAGTGCAGGCAGATAGTGGTTGATGCAGGATGGGACCTTGGGAGACAGATTTGCACAATTTTCAGAAGCAAGGGGGACTAGGAAACAGAGAGACCTAGAGGAAAAATATGCGCAATTCTTGAGGTCAGTGAGCTCTAGCATAGGGAGGACATTGGGGGGAACATCTATGCAGTTTTAGAGGCTAATGAGGTTAGGTTCTCCATGCATTTCGAGGTTCCAATAGGCAAGGGGAAAACCTTGAGGACTGAAAGTACGAAGTGCGCAATTTAAGTCAGATTCAAAGGAAATGTTACGTAATTCAGGGGGTCAAGGAAGGTTGTTGGGCTTTGGAATTGTGCAATGAAACTGCTCTAGAGGAAACTGACTATTCACTATGTAGTTCTAGGCAGCAAGGTCACAACACTGAGGGCTGAGACTGTGTGTGTAGTTCAGTTAGGGTACAGTGCAATTGTGTTTATCGGTCGGGAAGATTTTTGGAAAAGTGGCTAAGTACAAGAGGAAGATAGACTTATAAATAACTTGAACTTGTGATCACTTAGTTATCATACCTCTACGACACGAAAACATAGACACAGGAGAAACAAGAAAGCATTTCCCTTTGTGTGATTTTCTCATAACCATAAGAGACAAGTACGACACTTGAGATAGACCTTAGGATGACCGTGATGACACTTGTACGACAGTGCTGAAAAATTTGTGTATGAGTGTGATAGGTGTTTACATAGATAGAAAAGCTCGTATACACAAAGAAAACCCTTTGAAACTTCCAGAAACGGTTTGCAAGAATGGAAAAATAATCAAACATACCGAAAGACTAGAGTTGATCCAACAAGCAAAACGGGTGAAGGGACTTTAGGAAAGCTCATGAAATGAGCTTAAGTGTTTACAAAAATCAAGGGAAAGACCAAGGAAGGCTCCAAAATTTGAGTGAAAGCCAAAATTTTGGAGGGTGTTGCAACCGATACAACACTTGGAGACACACTGGTTGAATTCCAACTTCTTTGTCTTGGTTAGTTCTTATGTGCAGGGCCTTGGTCCTTCAAGGAGTATTGATTCATTGTGAAGATTACTTTGACTTCCCCACTTACCCATGGGCATATATGGTCCCCTTCGTACCTTCTCATTTCAACACAACATAAGATTCATCATAATCACAATGTTTTGAATCGGGGAGGGTAGTTTAGCTCGTCAGCTTAATATTTTCATAGTACAATTTTTCATCTCTAGTGTTGCTCCACTATCAGAAGGCATGGAAAGTACCTCGGCAAAGTCACACAGGAACTAAAGCATTGCTCCACTACCAGCGAGCCTGGACAGTACCCTGATGGAGTTGCTTAGTTCACCTCTCTGTGTAGGAATGATTTCTCTTCTTTATCCTTTATTTATTTATTTGAATAGAACTATGCATCGACAATTATTTATTTTGGGGTGGAATAGGTATGTTGACTTATTAAGAGAAGGAGAGGTTTTTCTTTTAAAGAATCATATGAAGACCTCTGATTTAGGTTTTCTCATTTAGAATTTTCCCCTTCTCCATTTCTACTAGTTGGATAGGCTTGAAAACACTAAAGCAAAAAATTGAGTATAGGCATGAACTGAGTTTCATGGTTGGACCAAAACTCTCCTTATGGACAGATGGTATTTTATGTCAGCACTTCATGAGCCAAGAGATGCAACCAACATAAGGAAGATGGACAAAGGACTAGCCAAGCGTTGCAGTGTCACAAGGCTTTTTGGACTTTAGCCACACCCACACTTGAAAGCCACAATGCAGTAAGGTGCAACACTTACTTAGATGACAAAAACAACACAAAACTGAAGCAAACACATAAACAATAAACAATGAAATACTATGTACATAGTGTGGGGCGCAACCCCAGATCTTCATTGAAAATATTGTTTTAAGTCTTGGCCATTGACAGGGAGAGAGTCAATCTTCTCGTCAAGTGATTGAAGGCGATACGTGTGTTGGCCAAGATTTTCGTGGATTGTGTAAGGACAAATCCACAGGGACCGAAACTTAGTGTGTTTTCCTTTGTCCTCGTGGGCTTTGTCCCACTTCAAGACTAAGTCCTCCTACCTAAATTTATTCTTCCTTGTAGACTTTCTATCAAACCATATCTTGATACGACTCTGGTGAAGTGAAAATTTTTCTTTTACTTTCAACCTTTCTTCCTATAGCTTGTGCAAAGTGTCCATCCTATGCTGAACTAAAAGACATGGCTTGCCTTGGGATTCTTGGGACAATTAGAGAGTGGGAAAGTAGATGTTTAGAGGGAGGATGGCTTATTTTTTTTACACCGAGAAGTAAGGGGAGGTGTTAAAAGAAGGCTTAGGTGTGACTGGGCCATCCCATAAGGAATTCACTAAAGCAGAGTGACGGTTTTGTTGTTCGGAGAATATGGTCTTCTTGATGATATGAATGAGGTTCTTATTTATGGATTCAACACGACCATTCCCCTATGGATAATAATTAGTAGAATGTTTCAAGATGATACCATTTTCCAATTTAAAATCATGAAGCTTTAACGAGGAAAAATATGTTGCATCGTTAAACACAAGTGACGTAGGAACGTTGAACTTGGAGATGATATTCTACTGTAGAAAGATGATGAATTCCTTATCGTTCGCTTGTTTTAGCAGAACTGTCTCTATCGACCATGTGAAATAATCGGTAGCAGTTAACATATAGTGGTGTTGCTTCGATAAGTGAGGGAAAGTTTCCCCATTGATATCCAAGCCCCACTGTTGAAAAGGTTCTTCTACTGCAATGGGTTGCAGTGGGGTTGCTGACCTCTGATTTTTTCCAGCACACCTTTAACAGATCGGACACTGACGGGCATAAGCATGAGCATCCTCGAATAATGTAGGTCGATAGAAGCCAACCTGCATGACCTTATGCATTGCAGTGTTTCTTGTGAAGTGTCCCCCAACTGGTCCATCATGGATATCATGTAACACCTTTTCTGAATCATATGCCTCGAAACACTTGAGCAATATCCCATAGTGGTGCTTCCTGAAAAACACCCCATGTACCAATTGATATGGTAGTGCTTTGAGTCAGAGTTCCTTCTTCTGCTGCATAGAGAAATGAGAGGGCATGGTGCCATGCTCAAGGTATTTGCGCACATCCGCATACTAAGAGTTTTTGTCTAAAGTAGGGGAGGCTCGCTCAACGTTGTACATCTCAATCTCTTGCTCCCATCCTATGAGTTTTTCTTCTTCCTCTTTTGCATTGACTTATTCTGTTACTAACTTGAAAAAACCATGACCCTTGATGGTGTGAACTAGCTTGATGTCAAGATCATATTCCTATAATTTGGTCATTCAATTCACCCTTCTTTCACCTAGCTCTTGTTGAACAAGCAATGATATGACTTATGGGTGTGGAACAAAGATAATACAATGGTTTTTCAACAGATAGGGTTTGAAGTGTTTTACCACCTTGTACACTGCATAAGCTTGTTTTTCCACGGTGGGGTAATTGAGCTTTGGTCCTTGTAGGCTTTCACTTATGAAGGAGATAGGTTGTTCATTGTTCAACTCATCTTTCTAAATGAGCATAGCAACAAGAGAGGTGTTGGAAGTGAAAGTGTAGAGAAACAAGTATTTGTTGAAGTATAAGTTGTACAATGCAGGTGCTCCTTCTATAGATTTCTTAATATGGGTGAACGCATCCTTTTCCCTTTTATCCCATTTATAGACTATTTCTTTCTTGATCATCTCTTGTATTTTTTTAACAATTTGAGCATAGTCAAAGATGAACTTTCAGAGGAAGTTGCTCTTCCCCAAGAAATACTACATGGCTTTCTTGTTCACTATCTGGGTAGTTTGTTGGTTTTGACCCTGTCTGTGTCCACCTTGATCCCACTTTTCGCAATGATGTGTCCTAGGAGATTACCTTCGGACACCTCAAAGATACTCTTCTTGGGATTCAAGGGTAGCCCGTATTTACAACATCACTCAAAAATATTCTTCAAATGGCGCAGGTGGTCTAACTTCTGTTTTGAAAATATTATCACGTCATCAAGGTATACCACTACGCTCTGTCCAATAAGCGCACGAAAGGCGATGTCCATTGCACGTTGGAATGTCACACTAGCATTGACTAGCCCAAATGACATTCGTCGAAATGTGAACATGCATCACTTTGTTCGAAAAGTAGTTTTCAATCTGTAAGGCTCTTCTACCAGAACCTCATTGTAACCTGAAAATCGATCGAGAAAAGAAAAAATTTTAGATCTAGATACTATTTGCAATATCTGCTCCTTGGATGATGCTAGTTAATTTCCTTGTCTGAGGCATGGTTGAGATTTTGAAAATCTACATACAAGTGGATCTTCCCAGACGTTTTTCTCACAGAGACTAAGTTTGATACCCACGTTGAATGTTTCACCTTGTAAATGATCTGAGCGTCTAACAGTTTTCTCAATTCCTTTTATATGAGGGGATCAAGTGTTGGGTGAACTTTCCTTAATATTTGCAACGTGTCTATTAAAACACAACAAGCTCCAAAGCCCTCATGTGTCTTAGATCCATCAAAGTGCATTTTCCACCTATCATATGTACAAGGGCTACTTACTTCCCTAGTAATACTACTGCTACTTGTAGAAATTTCATTATCACCAGTTGGACATGGAAGGAGGTCCAACTGTGTGTCTAGCGGAACTGAGGATGGTTCTGCAAGATATCACCCCAATTGTGTTTCCAGAAAACAATCGCCAAAAATAAGTTCCGCGAAAGCCATTGGCCCATTATGCCCATTCAAGGAAGTTACTATGTGCTTCATGTATCTCTCTAACTCTACCCGAATATGATTATTCTTCCCTCTATACAGAAGCCATAAGTGTGACCAGTCTATGGATAAGTATCTTTGTAGCTTTCTCGACAAACCTTTGCTTAGTAATACCCCATATTCTTATGAAATGTCCACAATTACAATGTTGATGGATTGATGAACTAGTCCGTCGGCTCATAACCAGTTGATGACATCCTTGAGTTCACCAATTGTTGGGACATAAGTTATATCCAGCTAAATGATATGTGCATATGTCTTGTCGCATTGAGCATTGATCCTTTTGGCCATGGATAGTGGCATGAAATTTACCAATACAACAGAATCAACCAAACAATTGTGTACATTGAAGTTGAGTATTTCAAATGTTAATAAGAATGTTGGGAAGACTATGTTTTCCTCCAGGTGGAGTGCATTAAGAACATATGTGAGAGCTCCAAGAGACTTACTAGATCCCTTGTCTGAAGAAGTATTATTACCAGTAGAATTTTTTCCAATTGCTCGTAGACGAATGTCCCATTGCCTCCTAATCTTGGTAAGTTCAAACAGAGAGATGTTTCCTCGAACCTTCTTCATATCTTCTACAATGTTGTCATCTACTATGGAAGAATGACCAAGATGTCCAGGGATGGAACTACAATTATGGTTTCTCGTGGGATGGTTCTTTCTTTGCTTCTAGCGGAAACACTTTTCGTTGGAACTACTTTCCTCGACTTTATTTGAATGTTCTACGCTGAGTTAGCTGAAGGACTTAGTTTTCTTAACAAATTTTCTTTGAATTTATTTTTCATCACCTCAATCATAGTGGCCATCCCTTGACTTCTTAGGTTGTATCAGTTATTCTGCTTCTGGGCCATACCATCACTCGGAGGTCCCTTATCGGCAATACTTTTGTGGGCTACAAGAACACAATGATACATGTTTACTGTATGCCCAGTGATTGGAGCTTCATCAGATCCAACAAATTCTTCCTCCTCTTTATCAGGGTTAGTGTGTTCCTCAACCATGACTGAGTCCACAAACTGTGTAGCTATTATGCTTACAATTTGGTTCCACTTTGGGCACATCGTTTTCGAATGATGCTCATTAGGAAACGTACAGTATGATTCTGTGATAATTTTTTCAATGTTCAACACCACATTGGAACTCTATGCAGATTTGTCTGGTTGATTTTTTTTGCTTCCGGAAGTTGCATTCCTTATCATCATGTACCTGGGGGGCATGTTTCTCATGGTAGTCTCATTTCCCCTTTGTTTAAGTTCCACCATTGTGGTGGTTATGGACTTGACGAGACGAGTAAGCCTTTCGAGATCATTTGGTTCATTTCCCCTTTGTTTAAGTTCCACCATTGTGTCCTTGAAGTCCTTTGTGGATTCATCATCTATGATCACTCCAATAGTGCGTAGGTCCTTCTCTATGGTAATAGCCTCTTCTTAGTTTTCTGTTAATGTTGGTCTTGCATTTCATTCTATAAACTGCACAATACTTGTCGGCAAGGAAAAAGTGTAGTAGTCGATGGTGATTGAGTCATGAGGTTTTGTGTCATACGAAAACTTGCTCAAGGTGCAATTGAACCTCTGATTGAAATATTTAACCTTTCCCTTCTACTGCATATTAAGACTACCCAACTCCTTCAATAACATGGCAGGGGTCTTACCTTCAGCAAATTTGTTAAGAAATATTATTTTGAATTCCCTCCAATTCTGGATGGAGTTTGGATGAAGATTGTGGTACCATACAACTACTCTACAATCCAAGGTACATGGAAAAAGTCTACATGCAACATAATCGTAACGTACCTCAAGTGTTTTCAGATGTAGGTAAAAGTTATCTATGTTATCTTCAGCCTTCGTTGTCTTCTAAGGGTCATATTTCATTGAAAGCTTCTCTGCGTGTCTTGGCATCTTGTGCAGGTCACCTGAAGTTCCAGTGGGCCCTGAGTCAACCAATCTAGATTTTTCTCTGCCATGTCTTATTCTTCGTTTTCCTCCTCTTCCTCTTCTAAATATAATGGTTCCTGCTTCTCTTATCCTTATTCATTTTGTTCCTCTCCACCTCCCCCACCAGAATTTAAACCCAAGAGTAAGGGGTTTCTTCCTTCTCCTCCTTGAAAAGGTGGACATTCCTCTTCCATTTTCATAGCTTCTTCTAGTTCTTCAAGAGTGGCAAGAATTTCTTATTCAATAGATAAGATCACTACTCCTATGGGGTGGTATTTTTCTTCTTTTGAGAATATGGAAGAATGATTACTCCCTGAATCAATCCAACAAATTTTGCAAATTGACAGGTGAGAGGGCAGACAACTAAAAGTTGATGGTACGAGATTTCATGTTCATGCCTTGGAAATGAAGAGTTATGAACTTCAGAATTATGAGTATGGGAGAGGGAGTGAACGTTACTACCTTGGCTAGAAGATGGATTAGCGGGGTCGGTGGGACAATTAGCCATAAAATATTGGCTTCCCTCCTTCTAGTACCAGAAATGTTGACGGTGTTGGACCCGCTAACATTCAAGGTATATCCCCAATATGAAGTCCTAATTAGACCTCACATCATTTGTTGTAGGATTCCCATTTGGTATAAATTCCCAGTTGTCGAATACTTAAAGAGTTTCCTTGGCTCTAGCTGTGAGCACAAAAGAGTGATGGAATCGTATCTTCAAAGAGCAAGGTGAGTGTGCAACGCAACTGTGTCTAGGTTATCTTAATGAAAAAAGTGAGAAATGTGAGCCTCTAAATGAGAGGTAATAGTACCACCCAAGAAGAGACACACATGACCCAGAAGGACCTATGTAATATCCAGCAGAATAGTCCACAGTGGATGTGATAGTCATTACAACCAATGTACAAGGGAAGGTCCATCTAACGTCCAACATAATAGTCCCCAGTGGATGTGACAGTCGTTATAACCGATAAGAAAAGAAATGTTTTTCTAGTATCCTATGGAATAGTCCACAAGCATGAGACAGTAGTAACAAACATTACAACACACTCCCAACAAGATAAGCACTAAAATAACTAAAATAGTTCAACTATCTTAGTACATGTGAAAGAAAATATGAAATACAAGCATTCACAAAAATAGTCTTACAACCATTCATAAGTCATGCATGAAGAATGTGATGGCCTTTAAAGGCTTATGTAATTAAGAAAAAATTCCAAGACATATATTTACATTGTACATCACTAGCCCCAGTAATGGGACATTGGAGCCACTCCTTGCTCCTCGAAGAACTAGCTCATCTCTCTAATGCCTTGCGGGAGGAGCCAAGGTGAAAATTCCTTTGCTCATACAATGTAGGGATTATATATAACCAAGACTTGATGCTTACCCCTTGTGACTCTTTGACTACCTTCATGACTATTCAACTTCCTATGAATTTTCAACTTACCAGACTCTTCATATTCATGTGTGTCCATTGGAATTCCACTTTACAATACATTTGATTTACAAGATAATGGCCCACAGTAGTGATGTGGCATATGAAAACTCATGACATGAATTGACATGAAAATGCTGACATGGATCTGCTTCATGATGTGGCAATGTCAAGTCGTTATTGCTGTTGAGTGATAGATGTATTCTTGGATATACTTTCTCCTCTCCTTCGCACAGCTTGATGATGCAGGGTCTTCAATGATCTTTGGTCTTGGAAGGTGGTTGCACACTTGTGTAACTATTGCTTGCTCTTGGTAGATCCATTTTTCCTTTCATCTACACGTGATTATTTCGGAATGCTTCCTTCCTTCTTCTCCTTCATCATCATCTCTCCATGACTTGACAGTGTACGTGTTCCTGCAATTCACTCATGATGGGATGAAATCAACCCGAAAACCCCCTATCATAAGATAATGCATTATTATCCATGAGATGAGCCTAGGACAGGTGATAGGTTGGGAGAGAGGGCCCAGTAACTATGCACTATGCAATTCTAGGTGACAGGGAGAGAGGTTGATCACTGAGATTGCGTAGAGCACAACTCGTGCTTGAGTGAGAAACCTTTCAGCACAGTCCCTGCTAGGGAAATAAATTGCGTAGTGGCCACTAGGAGTCAAGATTGTGTCACTCAGGCAGACAGTGGCTGATGTAGGATGGGACCCTGGGAGACAAATCTGCATATTTTTAAGAGGAAAGGGGGACTGGGCAGTGGGGAGACTTGGAGGAAAAATTTGCGCAATTCTTGAGGTCAGTGAGCTCTAGCTGAGGGAAGACACTAGGGGACATCTCTACATAGTTCTGGAGGCCAAGGGAGGTTGGGTTCTCTGTGCATTATGGGGTTCTAGTAGGCCAGGGAAAAAGATTGAGAAATTAAAGTGTGAAGTGTGCGATTCAAGTCAGGCTAGGAGGAACTATTATGCAATTATGGGTGTCAAGGAAGGTTGCTCGGCTCTAGAATTGAATAGTGAAACTGCCCTGGCGGAAAGTGACTATGCACTGCATAGTTCCAAGAAGCAAGGTCACAACACTGAGGGTTGAGATTGCACAATGCACAGTTCAGTCAAGGTCCGACGCAGCTGAGTTTCCCGGTCAGGAAGATTTTCATAGAAGTGGCTAAGTGTAGGAGGAAGATATACTTGTGATGAACTTGAATTTTTTTATCACGTACTTAGCATACTTCGAAGAAATGACAACATAGACCACTAGAGCATCAAGAAATCATTTCCCTCTGTGTGACTGTCTCATAACCATAAGTGACAAGTGTGACACTTGAGATAGACTTTAGGACAACCATGACGACACTTGTTCAACAGTGCTAAGCACTGTGTGTATGAGTGCGACGGGTGTCTACATAGCTAGGACAACTCGTATACAAAAAGACAAACCTTCCAACTTGCTAGAAAAGGTCCGCAAGCATGGGAAAATAGTCAAACATACAAAAATATGACAGTTAATCCAACAAGAAAAGGGGGTCAAAGGACTTTAGGAAATCTCATGAATTGAGATTAAGTGTTTGCAACAATCAAGGGAAAGACAAAGGAAGGCTCTGAAATTTGAGTGAAATCCAAAATTTTGGAGGGTGTTGCATTCACTACAACAGGTCCTTGAATTGAATTTTCTATCTTCTCTTTTGGTTATTCTACCAATGGAATAAAATACGTTTCTTCTTCCTCCTCACTAGGAACTTCCAATTGTTGTCCTAGAAGTTGTTCTCCAGTTGAAGATAGAAAGGTTAATCCTTCTGTTGGGGATGTAGATTCATCTACTATAGATTCAATAGAGGAATTTTTTGAATATTTCAGTTGGATCTCATATCTATGTACCTTAGGAAGTTTATGTCTACCTTCAAATGATGGAATATGATTTTCGGTGGATGGTGTGGCATAAGAGGTCCTGGTGGGGTGATTTGTGATGTTGGAATTGAACTCCTACCTCTACCTATAAAACTACCCCTAGAATCTCTTTCCCTATGCATAAATGTATTTTTATCATATTTATTTAATGAAACAACTCCTAAAAAAAATTACTATATACACTTCCCTGGAAACGACGCCAAAATGTTGGTAATTTAATTGATCTTAAATTACTTCAAAAATTATCAACTAGGGCTTGTAAACTGATGAAGTGTATGTGCGTCATTTGTGCTAGGATTATTTATTATGTGAGTAATTTTGAAATTGAATTAGGATGTTTTCATGCACATGCTATATCTAAGAATCACTCATTAAAAATAGTGTCACTCTTGTAGGAAATGAAAGTATCACACTAACAGAAATAAAGCTAATCTGAAATGTAGAAATGAATAAAAAAATCAAATCTAAATCTTCTTCACACTGACAGAAAACAAAGATAATATCAAAGTGCAGAAATACATACCACACTAGAAAAATCAAAATCTTCTTCACACTATCCGAGATCAAATGATTCTACTTTCTATCTATCAATCAAAATTTACATGTGCATAGTAAATCCCTTTGATTATTTTCTTCATTATTCACACAACTAGATTAAATTTATGAAATAAATTCTATAAAAGAATTATACAACAAATTATATTACAAAATATATGGCAAATTCTATATTAACTGTTACTAGTGTTCTTCTAAAAATCAAAGTTATAATCACTATGATAACTTAATCCTATGAAACTGAAAGCTTAATTAGAAATAAAAATGAAACCTTACAACTCCAAGGGGGGCCTCCCGTGAGTGTAGGTATGAAGAGATAAGCAAAGATTAACCACACATTTATACACACAACGCAGTGGAATCAAGAGCTCAATTAATTGATTGCAAAGAGTTTTTAAAATAATAAACAGTAATGTTGTTATAGACAATTTTGGGAACTTCAACCCCAATCATAAATGTCTGTAAATTGAGGGCTCCTAAGTCCCTAAAAGTGTTGCTTCACTACCTAAAGGAACAAGGTTAGATGATTACATCATCTCCTAGAAGTTCTTCACTGAAAACTGCTCATAAATGGTCAAAACTGGACCATACTGAAAGCTCAGTGCAGAGGGTGCGATGCATATCACCTTCCCAGTGTACAAGGTGCGATGCATACTAAATGGCTCCTCTGCAGGGTGCGATGGTCAAGAATGGACAAATGGCAAGGACAAAATGCAAGGTGGAAGATCATGGAATCTTCCAGAAGCTTCCCCTCTGACAGTTGCCTCTCTGTTTTTGACCAAGGATGAGTAAGAGATCATCATTCTCCAAGTGGAAGCAGGAACTATCAGAGAGAGGACACTAATCAAGACCCCAAAAGATGACTCACCTTCCTATAATCATCTATATATGGATCCCTCATCACAGAGATCCAGAGGCTAGAATTTTGTATCTTATAGAGAAGTGTTGTTGGTGTTCTGGTGTACATTCATAGTGTTGGGTGATCTAAGCTTTGCTTGAGGTGAAGAAGGGCTTTCTAACTGGAGGATGATGCTGGGTTAGAACATATGGTTGTAATCCTCTTGCTACTTTTCATCTTAATAAAGCTATT
>APFE031101447.1:0-11510 GCA_000404065.3 Pinus taeda
AACTGGCAATGGTCCATTGATCATACAAGAGTAGAATAACATGAATTGACAACTTTTCAGACATATATTTCAATCTTTCAACAAATCATGTAAGAACAAAATATAATAATTGAAATACATCTCCCTTGAAGGACATAGTATAAAATATCAACACTGAACATTCATGCAGCACAATTCTCGCCTTCACACATTTAGAGAAGGTTGCAACCTATAAAGTACAGCTTTAGCCCTATCACTAAACTAGACAGAGTATTATAAATTTCATAACTTCGAATTGAGATTTTGTTTCAGAGATGTCGTGAAACAAATGCTAAAGAGTGTGGCAAAGAGGGAAGCTGATACTATAAAAAATCATATGCCCTGGGACCCAGAGTTGTCCAGCCAATAAAGTGGTTCATTACTAAAGATTTAACAGACAGCAAGAAATGACCAGTCATCATAATTAAGCTCTTTGTTTAATTCTCCTGAGACACGTCTGTATTTTCTTGCTTAGATTCATTATCAACAGACTCCTCCAGCTTGTATTCCTCATCATCATCATCCACTTCATCATCTTCAAACAAATCCCTGTTTGCAAACTTATTATAGAAGCTTCCCCTGGAATCTGATTCATTCACAAATTCCAGGCCATAGGACGTATCCCTATATTTCACTAAAAGCCAGCGAAGCAATCTGTCATCCTTGTTCAGGTATTCTAACTCCTTGGGAAATTTTGGAGTGACCATCATTGTCATCTGCATCATTTGACCCTGCAAAAGAGAAAACAGCTCAAAGCATTCATTTATAATATAAAATTTAGATTCATTGTCCTATGGAATAAACAAGTAGAGAACTCAAACAGGCATTCATAGTTCAATTCTAAACATCGGTGCAAGGCCTATGAGGAACATAAAGGACCCTGGAGTTCCTCTTACTTTCCCGCTGCATTCATAGTTCAATTCTAAACATCGGTGCAAGGCCTATAAGGAACATAAAGGACCCTGGAGTTCCTCTTATTTTCCCACTTCCTGTTACTCCGATATCCCTTAAAACAAGCACTAGAAAACAGAATATATATACCTGAACTTTTTCATAATCCTTGACAACTGCATAATGTAAATATTAATGGGAAAGCCGCCAAATTACAGAACAATGGTCAGACTCTTATATCTGTGTCTACTGTATTCACATGCATATTAACCAGGTATATAATGAAACATGGCTTTCAGATCTTGATATTTTAGTCTTAATTTTCTTTACCATACAACAAAGCACACTAATTCTTCATATCTGGTGCAGAAACCTATCTACATTAAAAGCTACTGTACCTTGCATACTGTATAGAACAACAACCTCTTTTGAATGCTTGAAAGATTATAGGGTATTTACAAATAGTGATTGTAGCAAAGGAATTTCACACTTTAGTCTGACTTCCCTGTGGTGAGTTAGTTACCCCTTATCCTTTCTTACAAATGATCTTTTGTGCTAAATCACTCTCCCTTGTGTAACCTCGCCTTACTCTAGATGTATGACGTCTTGGATGTGAAGTACTTAGGTAAGGTTACTCCTCTTCGCCTCTCCTCCTCTATTACCTTGGTCATTGGTTTGACCCTGTTAGACCTTTTGGGGCACTCATTTTGCCTGTCCTTTGGGTTATATTTAAGGCTCTGAGCCCCTTATATAGCCCATGGTTAGGATGCCTCATTTTGAGTCCTCAATGACCCAAATCCATCTGGAGTCTTTTAACTATGGATCCACATGATCAAAGCTTTCTTAACCCTCAATGATTTCTTGGCATCAACCCATGAGTTTTAGGGATCTTATCGCATATGTGAGTCATTGCTCATGAAACAGAATGTTGAAGTCAAGGAAAACACCTGGATAAAAGCTAAGAAACCAGTGGCACTTGATCAAAATCCATGGTACAACTCTATCATACAAAACATTTTCCAACAACTTGTTTAATGTTCAATTTAACCTTGAGTTTACCTATGCTCCTCTCATTAATGTAAATCCTCTTCAAATACTCTTTGAATCTTCTATCTTTAAAAACCTATATTTCACAAGAACACAATTGGATTGGCATCAAGCCTTGATGTAACTATCTAACTCATCTTCCATGCTCTTGGGCTACTTGTTCCTATAATCTCCAACACCTTTACAAGTATCTCTTTCTTTTGGATTAATTTGTCCATTGAAATTTGTGTTGTCCTAAGGCATCTCCATTGGCTTACTTCCTTCCAACATATTGGGCGATTCAACCCTACTACCTCAAGGGAGGTTCCATCACAATGAGGTCAAGGGAGTAGGGGAACTTTGGGTCACTACACAACTCTTCATTGTTCTATCATTTATATGGTAGATCTATATATTTTTACTGCATTGTATTAGAGATCAAAATCAAGCATGTTTTGTAGGAAGGTGTAGCAACATTTGCAAGTTCATTCAAAAGAAGAATTCTTCTCTTGGAGGCTTGTAGCACCTCTCATCTTCAGCGCAAGCAACTTCAACACCTACAATAGTGTCATTCCAAGTGAGTTCCTTTTTTCTCATCTTCAGAATTTAGGTTAATTAATTAGCTCACCAAAGGAGATCAGTAAGTTAACCTTAGTTAGCTTGCTTTCCATTGTTAATGATGATGACAATGGTCTATCGGACCTTAAGAAGGTAAGAGATTACTCATAATTCTTTAGCATTTTATTTTTATACTTGAAAAGCATTAAGAGAAGAGTTCCAAGATCACCATAGTTTTTTCAACTTAAAAGGTCAAGAAGGTTGGTAGTGTAACAAATATTTTGAAATTTAGATCTAATGTGAGTATAAGCTAGACACTCTAAGAGAAAGTGTTTCTCATCTCAACCCTCTTAATGTTGCAAAGGTGACAAACACTTCACCCCAAGGTGTTTTGGGAATTGGCCAATGCCCAGTCTCACTATGAAGCTCATGATAATTTGTTCTTATTTTAGCAATGTTTATTTTCTTCTTTACACTAAGTCAAGATAGAGAGATAATTCTGATTTATGATATTTGGGTTGATCACCTCCTTATAGTATCTAAGCTTCCTTTTTTCCTCCAACTCTTTATCATTCCACCATTTCTCCTTAAATTTTGATGTAATAATATCTTTAATATTTTCTTTATTCTACAAATTGATCTCCTCTTTTATCCCCAAATGGTCTAGCCAAGAATGGTCATCCTTATGCCATCTCCACTTGAGCCTAAGGTGATAGTTTTTGCTAGAGTTGGAAGCAATTTTATAAAACCTTTTGTCTTCTATATTGTTTAACTTACTTTTATACATAAGATACCTAGTCCTAGCCATGCATTCAATGGGGAAAAGACTTGCTTGGATTAGGAGGATAGGATAGGGTTTATTTCCTTTAATCTAGAGGTTGTAGGTTACAAATTTCTTTTGGATATGTTCTATCTTCCTCCACGACTCTCTGGAGATACTACAACCCCGGACCTCGTATCCATATCAAATAACAAGAGTGGTGAGAGTATCAAAGAGGAGTTTCTTTTTATCCCATATCAAAATATCTATCAACTTACAATTGTTTTCAAGCCCATAATAAGCTTTCCATCCTCCAAGTTGTTGTTGTCATGTATGAAAATACCATATGTAATCATTCTAGATTTAATTATCATGACTTTTGTTTTGTCAGTATTAACAGTCATTACCCATCTTGGAACAAAAATCTTGGAGGATTCTTAGTTGCCTGCTAAGATCATGATGACTCCTTGCCAAAAGAACAATATTGCCAGCATAAAGTAGAACAGTTATGACTATACTGGTGAGCATGGGGCCAACACAACCTACATCATTCAAACACTTTTCTAGTTTATCAACATATATGCCAAAAAAGGGTAGGGGACAAGGGAACCCTTGCTTGACTTCAATATTGCAACTAATTTCTAACAACCAACCCTTAGTGGTCCTAAAATTGTCAATAACATTCTCATACAACCTTGTCATAGCCACCTTCAACTCAAGAGGAACCATTATCTCTTCCATCCTTTTCCACAAGTTTGTCCTAGGAACAGTGTCAAAAGTTTTTATAGAGTTAACGGAACAATAGAAGAGATCATTTTTATTATTGCTACACTCCTCTACAATGATCCTAAGAGTAACAAGGTGATCCACAGTTGAATAGTATCTCCAAAACCCAACTTGGCCTTTAGCTCTTTTATCATGGCTTTCTAGCCATAGGCCAATCTTCTTTTCCAAAATAATTTCATACAGGTTGGTTAAAATGTGGCTAATCATAATGGTCCTATAATTAGAGGGAATGCTTTTATCCCCACTTTTAAAGATAGGTACAATAAGGCTCTAAGTCCAAGGGTTAGGGAATCCTTGCTTCAATGCCAAATTGAAGAGATTATGTGTGTAAGGAATGAGGATAAGCCCCCCCTATTTTAAAAATCTCAACTTGGTAGCCTTCAATGTCCTTAGCTTTCCCAATTGTGAGTCGCTTAATCCCAAACCCAATGTCTTCCAAAGAAAAGATTTCATCCTCTATAGGTACACTCTCTTGGTTAATTTGTTGTTACATTTTTGTTGTTGAGACACAATCAAATTACCTTAATTAATTCATTTCCCTAGGTCACATAATCAACCCTAGAACCCTAAGTAACCTAGTGGCCTTCTCTCCTTGTTCATTCCTCTCTTCCTTTCTCTTATGATTTCTCAATGTTAGTTTCCCTAAAACTGAGTGGTAACTCCACTCTCATTCCTCCTTTTGGTAGCATGGTACCCCCACTAAATTACCCTCGCATTGCATTTTAGTAACTCCACTAGGGAGTTCTCATCAACCCTTCCCTCTATCAAGCAAAGGCTTTCTCTTTCTTGTGTCTATCTTCTACTCTCACCATAGAAAGTATTATGTCCTTCTTCACCAAGCCCCCCTTCTTCTTCTCCACCTTTCCACTTGATTACTTCCAAAAGTAATCCCTTCTCTTTCATTTTATCCCTCTTGGATGGAGTTTATGAAGCTCAACACCATTTTGATGGCAAGATACATGGTTGGTCATGATCTCCCTCCTCTTTGTCATAGAACACACCTTCAAGGTGCATAACTACAACTCTCTCAAGGACTTAACTTTTTGTGAGATCCTCAAGTTCAATTTCCCAAAATTCTTGTTCTACTTGAGACTCTAGCCTCTTCCAAGCATGAGGATAGCTACTTCTCTCAAATAGATGAATATTACCCTTCGTCTAAGCCACCTCCTATCTCAACAAAACATCCTATTGTTGGAGTTGGAAAATGTAACTAGTTTCAGTGTTCATAATTATCATTGTACTCATGTCATTATATATATCTTATGTAACTTTTCAAGCATCGGTTTCATGCTTCTTTTGATTGGTCAACTAAGTTAAGCATGTTCTTCATGCTTCTAGGGTTTGTCGTGTCATAAGAATAATTTTCATGAGTCAAGAGAGTCCATATCAATTGTATAAGACCCATTTGGGCAAGTTGTAACATCAAAAATAATTTATTTTTCTATCTAGAAAGTAAAAAAGACCTCCAAGCACAAGTCAGCCTAGAAGAGGCTTATTCGACCTCATGAGAAGGCTATATAAAGGAAGCGTTACCCACTACCTGTGGGTAGGTATATATAGGAGAAACAATTTCTCCTAGATGACCCTTAGTCGGCAGCCAACAGCCCCTTGCAGCCCCCAAATATCTCGACGTGCCATTTTTCTCCGCCACCTGAGCCAGCCATGTGGTCCATGTTGAAGAATGTAACTAGGTTTGGTCTTCATAATTGTACTTGAAGTCAAAATGTAATATATTTGTCAAAAGAAAGCAAAAAGAATTTTATTATTATTGAATTGACTTGTTACAGCATGGGTTTCATGCTTGGGTCAATTGTCTTACATCAAGCCTCCATTGTTGGCTTTAGGTTATTGTGAAAGTCAATCTTATTTGAAGACTCCTCCATCCATCAAGTCTCCTTCAAGTCGGCCTCAAAATAATTCATCATCAAGTCGGCCTACAAGACACATCTCTTCAAGAACTCATTACAAGAGGGAAACTACTATAAATAGGAGTGCAACCTTCGACCAAAATCGCAAAGATGAACTCGTGGATCTCAAAAACAACCGTGGATTTCAGAGAGATGTTTTCGGTTCTATTACAGAGGACACAGTTCGGATGATTTCAGATTTCGGTGCAATTACAGTCAGTGTTAGAATGATGATGTGGATTACAGTTCAGTGCTACCACAGAAGTCATGCTACTACAGTTTCGGTGCTAATACAGTGAATACATTTCAATGATATTACATTGGATATATCTTGGTGCTACCATAGTGAATGTCTCGGTGTTATCATAGTGATGAAGTCTCGGTTCTTCTCGATGCTATCACAGTAATGTAGTCTCAATGCTAGTGTTATCACAGTGATAAAGTTTTCATGTTAATGGATAAACTTTGATGTTATCACAGTGGACAACTTTCAGTGCTATCTCGGTGAAGTCAGTGCTATCACACGAGGATGGTTCAGAGATCATTCTATCTCAAGATACACGTTCAGTGCCATTATAAGGATCAAAGTGTGAAGAAGAATGACTGCTACAGGAGCAATAGAACTGAAGAATGACAAGGTTGACTTGATGGATGGAGGTAGTCTCGAGTCTAAGTTGTAAGGGTCTTGGTCATTTCATCTTGAATCTACTGCAGGATGAATTCTGACTGGGTTTTTCCCTAGAGTGGGCTTTTTCCCTGGCAACGTGCCTACATCTTTTGTTCACTTCTATTTGTTAATTGGCATTAGTCTTGATGATAAGAAAAGATAATTTGAAAGAACAAATAATAATAATGAAAAACATCACAAGATAATGTCATTATAAGAGAAATCGTGTAATTGCCACCCTTTTGATATCTCAACATGGTATCAAAGCTATGGTCATGGTCAAAGGAAATTTGAAGAAGGGCATTTCTAGGCTAATGAAACTAATGGAACGAAGATTACAGTGAACATATTAAAGACACCAAGAAGGAGGAGGTTCGGATGTCTCAATGAAAACAGTTGGATCACTCCAGAGAATGAGCTTGTAGAATTTCGATTGAATACACAGTACAACAAAGGAGTAACTTCACTATAAATTGCAGAAAGATTCTCAGCATATAAGTGTGGACTGACAGTGAAAACAAGAGAGAGAATTTTGGCTTATTAACATTGAATAAAACTCAAACCATGAACTGAATCATCACAGGACCAAAAGTTTGTGTATGGATAATCATTGCTTAGGCTATATCTACAACACCATACTACAAAATAGTGTATGTCATTACTAATGACGAAGACGGGGATGACATTACAAGTATATAAATATAACTTTGTCATCAGTTATCAAATAGAACCGAAGTATGAAGCATTTGACTAAACTGTGTCATCACATCCGAAATTTGTTATGGAGAAAGAAGCCTTGAGGACCTAAATTGAAAATCCGAACCGGCTCAAGTAAATCAAGTAAGTATTGATGCATATACAACGAGTATAACAAGTCTAATAAAATCAGAGGTATGTAATTCACAAGGTATGTATATTTATAAGCTTTTAGATTTCTATTATCTCTAATGGTTCATATAATCCTTGTTTACAACTAATCTAGGATAAAGAGTGTGCTCTCTAGATAATATATTAGAACCTTAATCGTCTTCCTCAAGGATTTACAAGTAATCTAGGCAAAAGTCCTTGATTGAAAGAAGGAATAACTTTTCATAGGATTCCATCGTCCATGGTTATGTAGGAAATCTAACTTGAGAAATTAAATCATGTTCTTGGTATCACATGTTTTGCTTGTAAGAACGTATTACAGGTATAAAAGATCATGGCTTAGTACAAAGAAGACACTTCAAGAAATCCTTCCAAGGTCTGTTCAAGAACATCTCCAAGTATGTCTTAAACTATACACCTTATAAAATTCTCTTAAAAGTACGTTCATCTTACTTTTGTAATTTGCATTACATTACAAACACCGTTATGTCTAGTTGTCTCAAATCATAAAGATTCTTGTTTAGGGTGATTCATCATTTGATAAATCTACCCTCCTTACATTCTTGATTGCCCTTATAGAACCCTAGACAGGTTCTCAAAAAAAAACCCTAACTTAAGGGTATGTTAATGATGATGTATGAAACCCTAACCTGCTTAGGGTTATTGGGAAATGATATTTGAAGTTTTAATAATGATGTCATATTTGGGGTTTTGGTGTGATCATGAAAACCCAAACTTGTTAGGGTTGAATGCGGTCGTATGAAATCCCAGACCTTTGAAGTGTTAATATAGTAGGGTTGCTTTGCTATGTTATGACACCCTAGATCTTTAGGGTTTGGTTGGGGTTGTAAACAAAACCCTTGTTATGTATTTAAAAGTAAGATCCTAGGAATGAAGCCCTAGGTATATATGTGTCCATTTGGTTGAAACCTTAGCTTGGTCTAGATCAGTGTATGTCTAATGTATTAATGTTGTCTGATATATGATATGCTTTTGCATCATAATGAATTCCTAGATATGTGTGTTGACCTAATTATTGATGGTGATAAGTCTTAGGGTTTAATCTAAGCCCTTGACTGAGTTTGATATTCTAGGATGATGTTGTTTGGGAAATCTCGAGTTTTGCAGCTAAACCCTAGTAGTAGTTAAATTTTTAAGATGTGTGATATGACAATCTGGAATCTATGAAATTGTATTGTGATTGTTGAAGATAAAATCTAGGGTTTATATCAAACCCTAGTAGATGTTGGTCATAAGTTGTCACTGGTTTTTATTATTAAAGCTCATGTATGAAATTTAGGGTTTGTATGAAATCCTAGTAGGTAGTCTAACATATGAATTCTGAAAGTTGTTAGATGCATTGATCTAATTTGTTTCTAAGGTTTGCTATATGAAAGAACTTGTCATTTAAAGAATATTGAAACCCTAGGCATAATGAGTTTGATACCTTGATGAGTTGTGGATGTGATTTAGGGTTTGAAACAAAACCTGGGCAAGAAGTTGAGGTATTGAAGTATAGTCTCTTGTTGATTATGTTTGTAAAATCTAATGCTTCCATCATTAAAAGAATGTGTTATGGCTAACTTCATGCTTCTATAGTTTTGGTTGTACTTGCTATCTAAAGTTGTGCAGGTACATCATCTTCAAGATGGTGAAGATAATAGACAAAAAATTTGATGTGATAAGCATGATGTGAATGGTGATGGTAATGATAACTCTGATGAGAAGGATGGAAGCCATGAAAGATTCTCCGATGTCGTAAACAAGAAGTAGAACTCTCTAAGTTAAGAGGGAGCCTAGATGAAATCTCCCTAGGTTAAGAGGGAACTTGAATGAAAGGAATCTCCCTAGGATAAGAGGATGGCTAAGAATATTTCTTGTACAGGAATGATTAGATCCTCTCTGATTAAGAGATTAAGAGGGAGTGACAAATATGGTTCTCTACTCCATATGTCATGCACTAGACCAGGACTAACAGTCGTAAGTTTTAGTGAAGGCCGTGAGTGAGAGAAGGAAATTGGAGAATGTATTTTTTTAAGCACTGCTGAACTAAGAAAATCCAGATCGATTTATGAAATATGTTGCTGCATGAAAAGTAGGAAAGGAAGTTGCATGGTTGAGGTATCTTCTGTCAAGATTCATTGGGAAAGCTCTAAGTCCTACTAAGAAAAGTTGAAAAGCAACATCTAGTTGCCTGGAAGACCCTAGAGGTTTGTATATGTTTATGTACATTTGAAAGTTTGTCATTGATTGGGGTTGTGTTTGTATAGGAAAATCTCTCAAAATTTTGATAGCATGTTGGTTACTGATCAGTTTGATAGGGAGAGATTTGTTGTCCTTGATTTGCTAGATCAAGGAGTGTTGAGGCTTCGTGAGTGAAGCATTGTCTGGGAGGACTTCTGGTTGGCACTTTGTGTTGATGTCTAGGTCCTGAAGTTAGGAGGGTGGTGTTGGTCATAGAGCTCTGACCTCGGATACACACCTAGATCCCTGGGTTGATGGTTAGCAAGTAAGCCTTCGTACTTAGAGATGTTGAAAGCTTGAGTTCATCTTAGTCCCACTCGGATAGATTGCCCTGGTCAAGAATCTAGTCCATAGCATTGCGGTGCCTAAATTGTTGAGAGACCAATGGATCAATTGCCCTAGTTAGGAATCTAGTCCATGGCATTGTGGTGCCTAAACTTCTTCGTAGATGATTTGTTTTGAGATCTTCCATGTACCTCTATGGTTATATGTAAATATGAAAGCCACCCTAGTTAAGAGGGAGTGTTGAAGAATGTAACTAGGTTCGGTCTTCATAATTGTACTTGAAGTCAAAATGTAATATATTTGTCAAAAGAAAGCGAAAAGAATTTTATTATTATTGAATTGACTTGTTAAAGCATGGGTTTCATGCTTGGATCAATTGTCTTAGGTCAAGCCTCCATTGTAGGCTTTTAGGCTATTATCAAAGTCAATCTTATTTGAAGACTCCTCCATCTATCAAGTCTCCTTCAAGTCGGCCTCAAAATAATTCATCATCAAGTCGGCCTACAAGACACATCTCTTCAAGAACTCATGTCGAATCATTACAAGAGGGAAACTACTATAAATAGGAGTGCAACCTTTGACCAAAATCGAAGAGATGAACTCGTGGATCACAGAGACAATCATGGATTTTAAAGAGATGTTTTTGGTGCTATTACAGAGGAAACATTTTGGATGATTTCAGATTTCGGCGCAATTACAGTCAGTTTTAGAATGATGATGCGGATTGCAGTTTGGTGCTACCACAAAAGTCATGCTACTACAATTTCGGTGCTAATACAGTGAATACATTTCAGTGATATTACAGTGGATATATCTCGGTGTCACCATAGTGAGTGTCTCGATGTTATCACAGTGATGAAGTCTCGGTTCTTCTCGGTGCTATCACAGTAATGTAGTCTCGATGCTAGTGCTATCACAGTGATAAGGTTTTGATGTTAATGGATAAACTTCGATGTTATCACAGTGGACAACTTTCAATGCCATCTCAGTGAAGTCAGTGATATCACACAAGGATGGTTCAAAGATCATTGCTATCTCAAGATACAAGTTCGGTGCCATTGCAAGGATCAAAGTGTGAAGAAGAATGACTACAACAAGAGCAATAGAACTGAAGAATGACAAGGTTGACTTGATGGATGGAAATAGTCTCGAGTCTAAGTTGTAAGGGTCTTGGTTGTCTCATCTTGAATCTACTGAAGAAAGAATTTTGACTGGGTTTTCCCCTAGAGTGAGGTTTTGCCCTGGCAGTGTGCCTACATCTTGTGTTCACTCCTATTTGTTGCTTGGCATTAGTCTTGATGATAAGAAAAACTAATTTGAAAGAACAAATAATAATAATGAAAAACATCACAAGATAATGTCATATTAAGAGAAATCGTGTAACTGCCACCCTTTGGATTTCTCAATAGTCCCTTGCCCATCTGTTATGAATGTATGTTTGAAGGTGGGCCTCCCAACCCTGAAGGTATGGCTTTTCATTGGTATAGTTGAGTAGTTTTCC
>APFE031101460.1:31329-41667 GCA_000404065.3 Pinus taeda
TGCCTACCTTAGCGATGATATAATCTTATACATGTATTTTGTGTTGAAAATTGCAGTTTCTGACCAGGCTCTCCACGAGATAATCCTTGAAATGATAAAGTACTTCACCCTTCCTAGATGATATAAAAACCTTATCTATTACAGGCTTCGCACTTTAGGGGGCAATCTGTTACACTGAAATTTGTCACCATGACTATCTGCAGTTTATATGGCTTCATCAATAGTCATATTATCCTCCTTGTCAAGCCTCATACCTCTGCTCTTCATGTCAAACTTCAAAAAGAGAGAAAGTCACTTAAAAACATGTTTATCTCTGGGTACGCAGGTTCTCTCTACCTTGCCTGCGTGTACGCACTCCAAACACACTGTACCTGCGTACTTGTACGCTCTGTAAGTCAAAGGATGGGTGCGTACCCCTGTAAAGGTCAAAAGGCGCGAGTTTCATCTTTAAAAAGTTACTTGTGGTCACTTCTAGAGCCTTCTAGAAGAGTGTTTGACGTGTATTGAGCGCCTCCAGATGGTTCATGCATCCCTATGATAGAGGAACTTATCCCATCAAGAGAGGAGCTACCCCATCCAAAAGAGGGAGTATCCCATTGATGTTGGAACTGAATAACTTCCTCTAGAATACTATAAATACAGGCATTGGGCCAAAGGAGGGGAGGTTGAAAGCTGAACATTCTAAAGGGTAAATGCTGCTGGAATTAGGACTTCCATTGTTGACTTGTGAGGAGAGATCACTATCCTTCCTTGTTGCCATATTGGGAGTGGGTGAGCTTGTCAAAGTAGAGGAAATCTCTTGTTGGACCCTGGGAGGAGCTTGCACAACACCAAGGCTCAGGTTGTAATGGTTCCTTTTTTGTTTCCTTAATACAAATAAGTCCATTCTTCTCAATGATTTGTTGTTAATGAATTATTTCATGTACTCCTTGGTCTATATGATGAATATGCTTTGTTTCATGGAATATTCAGGTGTTATGTAATCGTTTGTCTTGTTAGCATATGCAGGTCTTAAAGTGAAGGAGGAGCTCATCTGGATCAGCAAGGCCAGACTGCTACAACAAGCGTTGAACCTAAGGTAAGATCGAAAAACACTTGGTTTCCCATAGAATAATGAATATTTAGAGAAGGATTGCTCTTGTTTGTTCTGTTTGTCACTAGAGAGTCTTAGACTCCTAGGGAGGTTAGGTTTGTCCGCAAAAATAACTCTTTCCGCATGACAGCTAATTTAATTATCTAAAAATAACTTCCATGATTAATTACCTCAATAGATTTAAACATAAAACCGTGTAGAAACTAAACAACCTTATTTACACCTCAAGGCTAATAAGCATATTCTTTACTGAACAAAAATATAGTCTCTTCACACTCAGTTTTAATTTTTAAATAATAAAACTATTGCCATGCATAGTGGATTTGTATTGCCATGGTACTATATTATGATAAGACAAGAATGAAGTCGGGTTGTTTCTTGTCAACTATCTAATCTGTTGCAACAAAACCTTAGCTTCTTATCACTAAACGAGGAAAATAAAACACGCACAATAGTATCCCCATCGATACTCTGTAATGGAAAACTATTGGAATCAATTTTCTGCACAGCGATGTAGACGAATCATTGACCTATCGAAATTTTAGAAATGAAACATTAAAAATGAAACATTAATAGTTGATAAAAACTACTAAAACCTTTTCTTAAATATGTGAAATACATAAATGGAATGCACTTGCAAAAAGCACAATATCATCCTAAACTATTCTTACAGAAGCTAATCACCCTATGCAGAATATATCATTGTAACAAGGTCTGTATGAGTCCAATGTATCGGGAATGTTTTTGCCGTCTTTGGCCACCAAATTTTGAACGAAACCCTAACCAGGATGCCAAATCTGAAGCAGCCAGTATTCCCAACATAGCAAATACTAATGGTTTTGTAAGAACAAACAACAAGTCTCACCAACAAAGGCTGGGAGTGTGGGAACTTTTCTGGCGAATATATCAAATTGAAACAACCAGAGTCTTTAGGTTTGAAGCCAATAGCAAGTTGGAAAAGACACCGACAAGTAAGCCTCCCCAGAAATATAACAATGGCAATTGTGAAAAAGAAAATAGCAGCAATCCTCGGCAGAAAAGTTTTGGAGTTTGGGAACATTTCTGGCGGATACATCAAAACGAAACAGCCAGCATCTCCAAGCAAGCAACAAATAGCATTTCGGAATATGTCCGGTGGGTACATCAAAACGAAATAACTAGCATCTCCAAGTAAGAAACGCACAACATTTGGGAACATTTCTGGTGGACACGTCAAAATGAAACAGCCAACCTCTCCAAGCAGCAAAAACCACGAACCATTTGGGAACATTTCGGGTAGAGAAATCGAAATGAAACAGCCAGCATTTCCAAGCGAAAGCCGCGTAGCATTTGGGAACAATTTTTGCCGATACATACAAATGAAACAGCCAACATCTCCAAGCAAGAAACATATAGCAAGCTGGGAAAGGCACAGTCAAGCAAGCCTCCCCAGAAAAATATCAGGAGGAATTCGGTAAATAGACGATCTTCTGGAAGCGGATTAGAGGTCCAAATCCATCATCCTCCTCTTCTACTATACTAATATGGGACATTAAACTTTACACGGACAATCTAATTTGAAACATTAAATTGGGACATAAAATTTTACATAGGGAAAATCTAATTTGAAACATTGAATTTTACACAGAATGAAACCTAAACAGAAAGACACATAATCACGAAACCAATCAAAATATAACTGTGCAGTAAATATGCATTAAATAAAGAAAATTTTATGCCGCCTCTTCGAAGTAATCAACCTGTACTTTAAAACAAGTCAGGTTAAAATTTCCAACAAGTATAATTCTAGATGCCCATAGGCCCTAACGATTAAACCAGCTCTGATACCATATGTAACAGCACAAGTAAAACTATTATTAATGTCAAAAGGAAAACAATTCTTTCAATGAAATTATACCTGTACTTTCCGGCTGCGAAGTGATCACAAGATTTGGGGACGACTCTCCTCCCAACCGTAGGCTCAATTGTGCAGGATTCTGCTACAACTGGCCACCCCCGAGCCCTCAATCAACGACTACTGCCAGTATTCCTAAGTCTTAGTATTCTCCCAAGAGAATGAAGATAGAACCTCAGAATGATCGATCCCCTCCCATCCTCCTCATCATTCATTAAATAAAACAAAACATTGGAAGGGAAACCACATGCCCACCCTCCATGTGTCTGCATGCTACATTTTCTTTACTTTCCTTTGATTTTTTGATAATTTCCCTTTTTATTAGAGTTTTAACATGGTTATATATATAGATATATATATATATATATATATATATATATATATATATATATATATATATATATATATATATATATATATATATTTTTTTTTATACTTAATTCTTTTATATCATTTTTTTATTTGTTATTGGTTATTACATTTTTATTTACTTATTCTTTTATATCATTTTATTTATTTATTTTTATTATGATTTATTTATTATTATTCATTATTTATTATATTATTATTTTTGTATTATTTTTATTAGTTATTATTATTTATTATTATTTATTAAGTGGGTTATTATTTTTATTCATTATTATTATTTATTTTTTTATATAATATTATATTTGTATTATTTTTATTAGTTCTTATTATTTATTATTGATTATTAAGGGAGGGATATTACAGACATTAAGGCCTTTTCTTAACTGACTTTGCGTTGGGTTTCAACGTGATCTTCATCATTCCTAGGTCCCCGATTGTCCCTTTCAGATCCATAAACTTGGTAGGGAATAAGTCCTAATATTCGTGGAGCAATTTAGTGACCTTATCGACTGTCGCATCGTCCCAGTAGTCTCCAATCTTCACGAATTTGGGTTTTGCCTCCATACCAATGTTCACTTGTTTTGTTTTCAATGACGCAGTTATATTAGGGTTCTCAATATGCAGTCCTTGAACCTTGCAGTGACCTTCTGTTTCCGAAATGTTAATCTTCCGCGGATCCTCGTCCTCTTCTTTAGTAGTTACATTATAACATTCTAGCGCGCGACTTAGCTAAGTAGCCCATTTAGGTTGAATAAGGTATAAAGGATCCTGTGGTATCTTAAAGATCGTTGCTTTCACCTCTTGTAGCGCTTCATCAATACAGTCAAACCCGCCCTCAAAACTAAACGTCGTCATGAATCCCTCGTGAAGGATATCCCATTCTCCTGTCCCATGGCAGAGCTCTATTTCTACATACCAATTCATGGGGACAACATCTAGGGTATGACAGAACAAGTGCACCCACTCAGGTTGGGGCTTTTCTCCATAAGCCTAGGTCCATTTGGCCAGATGCGCGCATGGATCATCCTTCCCATCATACTTGTTTGTCAATCACATCTGAGGTTTCCTAAATCGTGTTCTCATCATCCTCCTACATTTGCGCCAATCATCAAAGCTTCCTTTATGCGTACCCCACCATCTTGTGGGCATAGCGCACAGTGCCCAGTCTAATGCTTGGAAGCGTTGATTTTCTGGTACCTCCCTTTCAAATGCATCCAAAATGATATCTACCTCATTCAAACCATCATAAGTAGGCAGATTTCTTACCTTTGAGGACACACAGTGCAGCGATCAAGTCATCATGTTGCACTTCAACATAGTTACTTCATGTAACCGATTCTGCTAGTGTTCTATTTATTCATCAGAGTTCGAAGTGCGGGAACTCTCACGTTCTCATGTAATCTGTCCATATGTGGTGGGATTCACCCAATCTTGGTCTCGCGTTGTTATCTTATAGATACAGTCTAGATCGTCATCACTTTTATAATCATGGATTGGTTCCACATAGCGCGATCCTTCATAAGGATCGAGGGGTACTATTATGCGCAACGATTTCTTCTCAAAGATCATCTTTCACTTCTTCAGATTTATTACCCCTTTCAAATCAGTAGCCCAGTCAATTCCTAGGAGTGTAGGATAGGGATTGTTATCATCCACTATCTCTATTACTTCCAAAACAGCCAGAACGCTCGCTCGCTCAATATCCACGGTCACCCGCTGCAACCGCTCCATGGGGATGATCTGTTGAAAATAACAACAAGAAATGCTAAAATAACACTACTATAAATAGCAGTATGGGTACCGGTGTTGGACATAGCAACAAGGAATGAAAATTGGAAGTGCTAAAAATAGCATTTCTATAAGTAGCATTTCGGGATGGATTCCAATTTTAGTCAGTCCCTAGACTAAAATTGAGAAGAAAAATTCGAGTTTGATCTTAGCAATTGTTTGTAAAATAATTAATTAATTCACCATGAGTTAATAAGTTGTGGAAAATCAAACATGAAGTCTATGTGAGGACATGCAACAGTTTCTCCATTAATTGATGAATTTATCCATTAGTTAAAGAGATAAGGATGAGTTGTAATATTGAGTTGGAATTAGTTGGCTCAGTTAACTGAGTCAAGTCTAGTTAGATTAATTCAAATAGTTTGTAGAATGAATTGCGAGTTCAGTTAGTTAATGCTTGCATGCATGTAACTGCTACACGTCAGATAACTAAATATTCTCTCATAAATAACTCATGCATGTCAGTTCAATCAGAGACCCAGTTGAGATCAGAGGAAGGAATAGTGTACTATCAGTTGGAGGAATTTTCCTATAAAGGAAACTCATCCATGCAAAAGCAATTATCTCCTTCAGGTTTGTGCAGTTATTTCTGAGCCAAGTGAGCAGTGTGAGGTGGGAATTCACACTTGTGGAAGCATTGGACCCCAGGAAAAACAACGCAAGGAAATAGGAATCTTGGAGGACTGAAGGAAGGCATATGTGTTGTCTATTCTGTCTATGAGTAGCAGTGAGGGATTGTACTGAGAGCTGGATAGCTTGAGAGCTAAAGCTTTGTGTAATCCTGAGATATTTCCACTTGTATGATAATACAGATAGCGGGGTTTTTAGCTAAGGCTTTCCCTAGAGTATTCTTCTGTGTTTCATATGTGTATGATTTCTTCTTCGTCTGTTATATGTGTTCTATTTGATCTTGCTCAAAATCAATTAAGCTTACAAAAGTTTGATTGTAGAAGTAGATTAAGTATTTTGCTTTAGTACATTACATAATTAGTTTAAGCTACAGTGAAATTTCTACATGGTATCAGAGCAAAGGTGATCAAAGCAGAGAACAATATACAAGAAAGGATAGGTTTGAAGTTTGTGGTTCTTGAATATAGAAATCAAGTTCTTATCACATCTCATTTTCACCAATGGCATTCAACGGTTTAAGACTCGAATATGCTCTTGATGGTAGTTCAAACTATATAGCCTGTAAGGATCGCATGGAAGCAGTATTAGAGGATAACGGTCTAAAGGACTTCATTGATCAAGAAGTCCCCAAGCCAACTAATCCTCCTGAATTGGCAGAATGGAAGAAATGTGTGGCTAGAGCAAGGAGAATCCTTCTGGAGGGAGTTTGAGACTACATAGTCTCAAGTCTCCATGGGAAGGAGACATTATTTTCGATGTGGAAAACATTGAAAGGTTTATATCAGAATAGTAGCGATCAGAGGAAGCTAGCGCTGAAAGACAAGCTTCGGAAAATCAAGTGTGAAAAGGGCGACATGATCTCTACGTATCTGAACAAGCTCACTACCTGCATGGATGAGCTTGGAAGCATAGTTATCACAACAGCCGATGGTGACATGGTGAGTCTTGCACTCCTCGGTCTTCCTAAGAGTTGGCATAGCTACCAAGACTCGGTTAATGGAAGAAAAAAACTACCAGATTGGGAACGACTTTGGTCGGATCTGATGCAGGAGGAGATAAGAAGAAGCGCCAGAGATGGATCTTCATCAAAGAAATATGATGAGGAAAATCTAGCCTTAGCGAGTAGGGTGAAAAAGGGGAAGGAGAAGGATTCTCATTCCAAATCCAGTTCTTCCCATGGTGGGAAAAAGTTTGACAAATCGAAAGTACGATGCTTTCGTTGTCATGAGATGGGCCATTTTGCTACAAATTGTCCACTGAAGAAATCCAAGATGGGATCCAAGGAAGGATTTGAAGGTGAGGCATTGGCCTCACAATTCGAGTTGGATTTCACTCTCTTCGCATGCATGCTTTCATCCATGGTGGGATGTGGTTGGTTTCTTGACAGTGGAGCTTATTTCCACATGACCAGCGACAAGAGTTTGTTTAGTACCTTGGAGGAGAAAGATCTCCAGATACTCATAGCGATGGGTAATGACGAAAAGTATATGTTCTCAGGTGTATGCACAGTTTTTTTTCAGAGGGAGCATGGAGCTCGCATTACCTTGACCAATGTCAAGTATGTACCAGGATTGAAGAGAAATTTGGTGTCGATCACAATGCTGGAAGACAAAGGCTATGATGTAGTCTTTAGTAAGGGAAAGGTTTTCCTTCGACACATCACCACTAGACAGGTGAAGCAGATTAGTTCACGAGTCAAGAACCTGTATGCTCTTGAGGTTAAATATGCAAGCAAAGCCTTAAGGAGCAAGGCAACTGATGGAGATTTGGTGGTTGAGAGAGAGAGTACACTACCTCTCAACATGCAGCACCAGAAGAAGTCTGAGATGATTGTGGAGGAGCCACGATTGGTGAAACAACTTTAGGGGGTTGTAGAGTGGCCACAATTAGGGAAGCCAAGAGGAGATAGAGTGGAGGAATCCACTCATGCAGAGACCTCCAGTAGGTGTAAATTTCGAGCCAAGTGGGCAAAGGGATCACATGCATCCATACATCCAGGTCAGAGGTGGGGCGATGTGGAGTGACAGTCCCAAGAAGGCTGGAATAGGGGCAAGATCATTGAGGTACCCAAGCTCTTTGATTAGACCTTGCTACAAGAGCCCCGATGAGGAGTAGCATGACTGGCTGAGTGGGTAAAGACAAATGCAGATGGAGCGGCAAAGAGAGCTACAGTGTAGGAGTCCCAAGACTGTGCAGAGCTAGCAAGCTGCAGTAATGTGAGAGGCACAGGAGTGTTGCACCAGTGAAGGATGGCACAGAGAGGTGTGCAACGATGCAATATGCATGGAGTGTTGCGAAAACTCAAAGGTCACAGAGGAGCACTTGTTAGTGGTAGAGGAATCTTCAGCATCAGAGGATATTTCTAGCCCAACGGGGAGGTCAGTTGGGAGATTTTTTGGTTTCTAGAGTTGCTGGAGCAACAACACTTGGGAGAAGTGTTGCAAGTATAACATTCCAAAGGTTCAGGATCAGGTTCAAGTTGAATGCCTTTCTTGTTGAGAGGGAGGGTTGAAAATAGCAACAAGAAATGATAAAAATAGAAGTGCTAGAAATTGCACTATTATAAATAGCAGTTCGGGTACCAGTGTTGGACATAGCAACAAGGAATGAAAAATGGAAGTGCTAAAAATAACATTGCTATAAATATCATTTCAGGATGGATTCCAATTTTAGTCAGCCCCTGGACTAAAATTGAGAAGTAAAGTTCAAATTTGATCTTAAACAGTTGTTTGTAAAATAATTAATTAATTCACCATGAGTTAATTAGTTGTGGAAAATCAAACATGAAGTCTACGTGAGGACCTGTAATAGTTTCTCCATTGATTGAGGAATTTATCCATCAGTTAAAGAGATAAGGATGAGTTGTAATATTGAATTGTAATTAGTTGGCTCATTTAACTGAGTCAAATCCACTTAGATTAATTCAAACAGTTTGTAGAATTAATTGTGAGTTCAGTTAGTTAATGCTTGCATGCATGTAACTGCTACACTTTAGATAACTAAATATTATCTCATAAATAACTCATGCATGTCAGTTGAGTCAGAGACCTAGTTGAGATCAGAGGAAGGGACAATGTACTATCAGGTGGAGGAATTTTCCTATAAAGGAAACTCATCCATGCAGAAGGAATTATCTCCTTCAAGTTTGTGCAGTTATTTCTAAGCCAAGTGAGCAGTGTGAGGTGGGAATTCACAGTTGTGGAAGCACTGGACCCTAGGAAAAACTGCGCAAGGAAATAGGAGGCTTGGAGGAATGAAGGAAGGCATATGTGTTGTCTATTATATCTATGAGTAGTAGTGAGGGATTGTACTGAGAGCTGGATAGCTTGAGAGCTAAAGCTTTGTGTAATCCTGAGATATTTCCACTTGTATGATAATATAGATAGCGGGGTTTTTAGCTAAGGCTTTCCCCAGAGTATTCTTTTTTGTTTCATATGTGTATGATTTCTTCTTCATCTGTTATATGTGCTCTATCTGATCTTGCTCAAAATCGATTAAGCTTACAAAAGTTTGATTGTAGAAGTAGATTAAGTATTTTGCTTTAGTACATTGCATAATCAGTTTAATCTACGGTGAAATTTCTACATGGTCTTTTGTTGATTTGCCATCCTTATGTAGGTTTTAACACCATACAGAAATTACCTGCATACGAATTCTAAATCACAGGAAAACTAAAAATGCGAAAGCATAACACATAAAACACATATACACAGAGATTTCCCACTGGATCCCAAAACCGGGACTACCAGCGTGATTTTTTATTATGTTCCTTTCAATGTTACAATACATATTTATACATGTCGAAGCATCCAATACCATGAACCGAAAACCATAGGTAGGTTTGCCCAACCTAATATAGGGTCCAAAAAAAAATTTCGAGGGGCGCTACCCCGGACCCCGTAGAGGGGGGCTACCCGCCCCCCTCAAACCCCCGGGACAAGGGGGGGCTGCCGCCCCCCAACTACGCAATCGGAACAACAAAGGGGGAGCTCCGCCCCCCCTCTAACCCCCTGGTTCACTACGTAGGTTAGTTGTGGAAAGAATATAACACAACCCAACAATCTCCCACTTGTTGTTTTCTTTCCACAGGGGGCCATAGGAGAGCTTAGTCATTTTTCCAGCCCAGAAACGCCCATTGTTTCTCTACCCCAAGAGAACTTCTCAGACCTCACATATTTTGTCAATGCATCTGGAATATTCTTCAAAGTGTCCACCTTTATCAGCAACATCTTTTTGTCTTCTATCATATCCCTCACAAAGTGATACTGAACATCAATGTGCTTTGTCTTTGAATGATAAGCAGGGTTCTTTGCCAAGAAAATTTCACTTTAGCTGTCACAGTCTATCCTTATAGCTCACTGTACTAACCCCATTCTTGAACACAATCTCTGAAACCAAACGGCTTCCTTGCTTGCATGAGTGGTTGCCATGTATTCTGCCTCTATAGTTGATAGTGTCACTACAGATTGTTTCTTACTCATCCAACTGACTACACCTCCAAATAGGTTAAACACATACCCACTTGTAGATCTTCTCTGATCCAGATCTCCAGCCCAGTCTGCAT
>APFE031101463.1:11906-27236 GCA_000404065.3 Pinus taeda
TTTCTTTCAGCTGTTGATCTGTAAATGTTGTGACTGTATTGTGGTTATTTTGGTATTTAAATGTTATAAATAACTTGTTCGAATTTAAACAAGTAGAAGAAATAAACCAGCAGAATACAGATTATTTTTCTAACGAATAGACTTAGAAAATTCAACATGGTATCAGAGCATCATTACAGATCACAGGAGAGTTGAAGGCATTAGCTAAGCAGAGCATTTGTAGCAGAATCAGCTGTCCCAAGTGAAAGAAGATGATTCTTGCAAAAAGCAACAGAGGAAGGGTTGACGCAGAGGAATTGTGTCATCAGTTCGGGCCAGAGAAAGGCCAGCACATCAGTCAGTCTCTACTTTTCGTCTAGAAGTTCTCTTCTGGACTCCCTCTAAGTCCCTATTTCCCTCTTGGAAATCCTTTTCCCAACCGTCATGTAGCCCCTCTCCGATCGGCTGTGCAACTGCAACACTGATCCGAATTCCTTGGCTAGAAATCTGCCTCGACAGCAACTCCCTCTACCTTGGTTTTGCCCTGTTAGGTATTGTTCTGACCACAATACCCCACCATCTTCGCTCCCGCAAACTGCCCACATCTTCCTTCACCCAGCAACTGAAGGATTGAGCCTCTTGGCTCTGCACAATCCCGACACTGGCAAAACAGCTCCCTCAGCCAACTGCATTAGCCCTTCTGGCCTTTGCGTGGCTCTGCGTGAGCCTGTTTCTGCCCTCCTCGACCTCTGCGCTAGCCTCTCTCAAGCCCGGACTGATGACGCAGTCCCTCTGCGTCAACCCTTCCTCTGTCACTTCTGCAAGGATCAACTTTGTCACTCGAGATAGTTGAATCTGCTGCAAATGCTCTGCTCCCCTGATGCGTTCAGCTTTCTTGTGATCTGCAACCAAGCTCTTATACCATGTTGAATTTTCTAAGTCTATCCGTTAGAAAATTAATCTGTATTCTGCTAGTTTATTTCTTCTACTTGTAAATTCTGAACAAGTTATTTAAAACATTTAAATACCGAAATAAACACAATACAGTCACAACATCTACAGATCATTAGCTGAAAGAAACAAACACACAAGTGACACCATTATTTTTGGACAAATGTCCCCGGAAAAACCAAATGAAGGAAAACCAGTGCAACTATTCTAAGGGTTTATTATTATGTAGTGTTTCTTTGAGAACAACTGGGTGCCTAACTGGCTCACCTGACAGAGAAAAAATACACGACAACAATACCTCTATTCGGAAACAGGTATTCAAAAAACCTGTCCCACGAAACCCTCTCCGGCGACTCTGAAGCTCAGCGCTGGCCCTTTTGGCCTCTGTGTTAGCCCCAAGACCCTCTGTGTCAGCCCTCTGAGGCACTACGCGGCCTCTAGGACCCTCTGCATCACCCCCTCTGCCTTCTGCGTGGATGCGTTGTCTTTGTTGGGCTCTATGTGGCCTGCTCTGGCTGCTGCTCTCGCTCTTTGCTTCTACGTTGGTCTCTTGGCATTGTCTCTGCCTCTCTACCTAGTACTCACTGCCCCTCGCTGCTGATCACTGATTCACTTTTGCTTAGCAACCCTGCTCTAGCACAATGAATAATTGATCACTCTAGTGTATTCTCCAACTGACCCTCAAGCCTCTTCTTATACTTTCTTGTTGGTCCTTCAATGGCCAAGACTAAATCTCTAAGCAACGACTAAGATAAGAATTGGCTTGATACATGACTTTTGGAACCTTCTAGCCTAGTTTTATATTAATACCCATTAATATTTTATTTTTCCTAAGTTTAGACTTAGGAACTCCATTAAAAATATTAATTATTTTAATATCTCCCAAACCGGATACAATCTATCGAAACCATTTCTGGGTCTTGGAGACCTCATGTGCTTTAGCCTCTCCCCCAATTTTCATGGCTAGAGCAGATGCAATGCTACCCCAAATCAACAATTCTCTCATTCAATTTAACCACCTGGACCTAGAAAATCGATTTTCCTTGAGAAATTTTTTTTGTAGTACAAGGAATTTTTTGTGGGATTTTTCTGCCTTGGAAATGAGTCCTTCAAATTTAATCTTCCTTAGGAATGTCTTCTTTTTCCAAAAATTCATTTTTCCACTTGAAGAGAATTTTTATTTTCTCATTTTAATTTTTTGACCATTTTCTAAGTAATTTTTTGTCATTTTTTGCCAAAAAATAAATTAAATGACTCTAGAGGGGATTAAACATATTTTCACCCTCAAAGTGGGTCTAAAAAAATATTTAGGCGATGATGTCTAGTTATGATTAATTATCCACCTAAAATATTCTAGACAACACTTTCTACATTAAATATTACATGGACATCCCATATAGAAGGGGAATTTTAATAATTAAAACATGACCTCTAGACACAACCAAATTCTGTGACACGTGATAGATGATCTAGTATGAGAATTTACATGGACTTATAACACTACGACTACACCTAAGACCTTACCATGGAGCCCCACTCTAGCTTTGGGGTATGTGTGGGAGAAAAACTCAGTTAAAAAACGTAAATAATTGGCAGAGGGTAAAAAACTCCCCAGAGTGAAACTCTTTGCTAAGAATTGAAGGCTTACTTAGAGGTTTTTACGTGGCTTCATAGTCATACGAGAAATATTTTTACAATGGCCACACAGGGCTGCAGAATTTGGAATTACAACTTTGACAACACTGCTGAAAGATGATGATGATATTGGATGTCTGACTACTCGAACATGATGGAATGCTTTAAAAAAAATGTTTGCTGATATGGTGTAGTTGACACAATGTTCACAGGTATGTTCATAGGTTGCAATTCTATTTTGGAGGCCCGATCGAGCATTGAAGCAGATCTCTTGGAGGTCATCATCTCAGCCATTTCCAGATATTTGTATTATCTGATTTTGTAATAATACAATAAGGCTCAGAATTACCGCATGTTCCTCTTGTCTATTCTGAATTGCAGTTTATGTTTCTTAGTCCGCCATTAATTTCATGATATGATTTACGTAATTTGATTATTAATTTTACAGCATAAATTCCTGAAGAAAAATCTCGAATATTTAACAAAATATCAAGTAAGGATATTACATTTTTGGATATAATATAATACTCACTCGTCTCTCTTTCATAGATTGGGTTAGGGTTTGACTTGCTCAAAATTCAAGATTAAGTAGCCTATGTTAATGCCCTAAAGCAAGCAAAGTGCATGAATCACCATCATGGAACTCATGAATGTCACTTTCTAAGAGTAACAATACCACTGAAAAGATAGAAAAGGAGGCATAAGTTCTAACTGCACATTGTGCAAACATTACATGGGTTCAAAAGAATAAGAATCAAGATAATGTGTTCAGTGCAAGCCTTAAAAACTGTACATAGAGGATAGAAGCTTTATTTGGACAGTGATGCATTATACAAAATATAGTAAGACAATGGCAAAAGGAAAGATCAAATAACAAACTGGAGCATTCTATACCTTATCAAAAGTCTCTAGTAGAGTGTCTCCAATAAATGGGAATTGTCCTAAGACCATGCAATAAAGAGTAACACCTAAAGCCCATATATCAGCCACTTTGCCATGGTATACTAAACCTATTGATAAGATCCAACAATATATATAGCAAGAAGTCAGCTGATTGACATTCAAAGCAATTTCCTGTAATTGTGGAAACTGGCCAAAGAGCGAATCAAAAAATGTATCACAAGAAGAAAGCTTTAAGATTCCTACCTACCTTGAATGCACTCAGGTGCTGTAAGTGCTGGTGTACCAACAGACCTTCGCAGCTCATCAGACTTACCCTGTAAGTTATAGCACTGGAATAAGTAGCTAGAAGCAATGTATATTAGTGAAGAAGTTCAATTCTATTCAGTCAAATCCAATATTACAAAATTCCAATGGAGAACATTTGGACTTTCTAACATAAAAAAGATTTTATACATAAAAATAATCTTCTGCATGGTTCCAAGTGGCATAGATTACTAACTCATAAAGTTCTATTTTTCACAATTTTGGAAGTGTAAGAAGATATTAGTCACCACATTCTTTTGTCAATGTCATTTAACCGAAATATTATGTCAGCTTATCATTACCAATTTGTTGAGTAGTCGTTACAGGCCAGGTAGAAAATGTTAGAATCATGATTGAAAAGGAACAATTTGCCTGTAGTCAGCGAGTACCTCTTTGCTGATTAGGCCAAAACCTAGACAAACCAAGTGTCTCTAGCCCCCAAAACCATTTGAAAATCCACACAACACCCCCCACCGCATTGATGAGATTGTTTGTGCCAACCAACACAAGTGTGTTTGTCCATTGGATCTGTTGTCGCACAGATGGTCTGGGCAGCGCGACAATGCTCAGACTGGGGGCTGTCACCATGATCCCCGATCTCTCCGTTTAAGCCGTCTCCCGAGGCTAAGGGAGGTAAACCCTATGGGATAAAAGAAGACCAACTATAGACCAGTTGGGTTGGGAGAGACAACAAGGCAATCTAGCACCTGATTGATTTTAGAAATTAATGTACTAGTGCTTTATGGAGTTAATGATTAAATGATTATTTATCAAATGTTGTAGAAATATGAACCTTGTAAAACAATCATTTATCATCAAAATAACCCAAGCAAAGATTAATTTTGCCAAATGCGAGATATTCAATAGATGCGCAATGCTTTAGCAAATAAATTTCAAAAGATCAAATACTTTAAGCAACCACAAAATTTAAATGCTAACCAATTACCACTTTCATATAGCTAACTTTAGACAAACATTTAAGCGCATTTAACTATAAAAAAGTGGAACATAGATACCACAAAAAGACACCAAAAATGAATTTTCAATTTTTTAATAAGCTTTTTCAAAAAAAATTAAATTTTTTTTATGTATTTTTTTATTTTTAAATGAAACAAAACTAAACTAAGCAAAGATTAAAGTAAATGAAACCTAAAATTATTAACACTAAACTAAACTAAATGAAAAAGAAAATAAACTAAAACTAGAAACTAACTTTTAAAAAAAATCAAATATTAAACTAATCTAAATCTAAAATTTAATTCTAAAACTAAATAAAGGAAAACTAAAGAAAAAAAAATTCTTTATGCCTTTTTTTCTTTTAATTTTAATTTTTATGATTTTTTGCTATTATTTTAAAATCAAACTTTAAAAATTAAATCTAAATTTAAATCTAAATAAATCCTAAAAACTAACCCTTTTTAACTTTTTTGTTTTTATGAAATTTTTATTTTTTCATATAAAATCCTAAGTTAAATATACATATAACCTAAATAAACAAAATGAAAATTAATATCTAGACCCTAACTCCTAACTATACTACATAAATAACAATAAAGAAAATAAAACAACGAACTTTGTTTTTTTTTATTTTAATATATGTTATAACACACAACATAAAGATTTAAATTAAAATCTAAACAAAGCTATCTAACTTAAAGATGAAACTAAAACTAAAACTAAACCACTGACGCTAAACCTCTACTCATGCGACTTACCAAAAATCGATTTTTTTGTTTTTTTTACTGCTTGATATGTTTGCAGGTGCGACGGGAGAAAGAGAAGGCTGCGAAACTGGACAGCGATTTGTAGCGAATGAGGGTGTCGGAGCTAAGGGAAGAACGCAGGTCATGAAGGATGGCAGAAATACATTGAGGCTGACAACGTGAGGAGAGGAGAGAAATCGCAGAGAAAATGTCTGCGTGAGGGCTGGCGAGGCAGCGTGGAGTTGCGATGAAGCCACAGCAATGTGGGCAGTGAGGAGAGTTAATACTGAAATGGAGTGGGATGGAACAGCGATGAAGGGAAGGGAGCTGCGGGCAGGAACGAGAGAAGGAAAGGGATTAGACGCAGGTGGTCCATAGGCAATGCATGGAGCATCGAACAAGGATCGAGAACAAGTGGACAGCATGAAAGTGGGGACGGGATTTGCAGTGGAGAAGCTTTGAACACCTACGTAGGGACAGAAAGGAGATGGCGTAGAGATGGTAGGCCATGAAGAAACTGGAGCAAAGGATTCAAGGCAAGGCAAGGCCCCCTAAAAAATTTCGAAATTTCTTTGTAACAACAATGAAACCCTAGGATGCCACAGCATTAAAAAAAAAAAAGAGAGAGAGAGAAAAGGAAAAAAAAATCGAAAATTTCTGTCAAAATGAAATCCCAGGCAACAAACAGATAGCCTGGAAAAACCCTCGAATTTCTTCAAAAAACCTAAGAATTTTTTGAAGAATATCCCCGCAAAAATGACGTTGAGGCCAAATCTTACCCTCCAAGGCCTAGATCTGGCTTCAAACAAAAATCTCCTCTTCAATCCTGAAGCCTGCAATAGCAAAATAGAATACCCAGAAACAATATGTACAAAGATGAAAATAAAACCCTAAAAATTAGCTAAATAATTACAGTGATTACAAATTAAAGGCTCTAGGTAGCCAAATTTATCGTTATGCCACAAAAATATTTTCAGAATTTAAATTTAATGTGAGATACTTCAGAAAACCCTTTATGCATTCATAACAAAAAAAAAAAATCAAATGATAAGCCTGGGATCAAAACTGGCTGGGCTCTTTCAGAAAACGAAATCCGAGAGTTGGCTCGTTCAGCCGAGAACTTCCCCTAACGCCCAGTAAACTCAAAATTAAGGATATCCTGCACGGCGTAAGTCAACCATTAACATAGAGGGAGAAAACAACAGCGAAATTCAGATCAAATGGAGATACCTGCCATTATATTTCAGAAATTAAACTATCATTCAAACCCCAGAGATCAGACAAGATCCCTATGCCTAAATCAATCTTCATCAAGCTATCATCAATGGTTGAAAATAAAATTATGCGAACAAATAAAACATCTTACAGCATTTCTAGAAGAGTAACACCAGCAAGATTTTCAACTCCAAAGTCTTTATTTATTGCACAAAAATGACTACAAGAGAGCTTTTTTCAGCACAAGATTCACAGATCGAATGATCTCAAATGACCCTTGACACTCTATTTAAAGAAAAATTTCCCAACGGCTAGTTCGAGTGATCCATGTCAAAATGATCTCGACCGTCGATGAGGTTCAAAATCTCTTTAATCTCATCCGTCGAAATTTTAAATGCATTTTAGTATTTTAAAAAATTAAAATCTTGCATTTATTTTCTCAAAATTTTGACTTATTATTTTATTATTTTATTTTTATTTTCAAAATTTTATTAATTTATTTTTTTGAATTTTATTTATTTTATTTATTTTTTAGTATTTTTAATTTTTAATTTAATTTTTTTATTATTTATATCTTTTATCTTTTATTGTTTTTTTTATTTTTTATTTTTGGATTCTTGAACTTAGCATTTGGAAAAATCACCTAGGACCTACGACTTAGGACTTATGCGGGGATTAATTATTTTCTAACCCTCAAGACAATTTACATCATCACTTTTACAATTTTACATCTCAAGGGGAAAAACCCATTTGACATAGGCCCTCATAGACCACCAGTTCAACGACACAAACATAATCTAGCAGATCAAACAATTTTTTAATAACCTAACCAAATAGTTAGAATTATTTCCAAATTACTTTTACATAGACTCGAAGCACACTAGGATTCCCCTAAGATTCTAATGACAAAATCCATTCCAGCTTTGGGGTTAGGCTGAAAAAAAACTCTGCCGATCATGGATCGGTGAGACCAAAAACCTTCTGGAACATAGATTATCACTAGAAAATTAGGTTTGCCTAGGAAATTTAAATACATGACTCAGATCTGCTAAGATTATTTACAATTTACACATGCAGACTGGGTTTACAACATGACATGATCGTGCTGATGATGATAGTCGAATGGCACGGACACGCTGATCAAGCGCTATCCCTTTTGCAAAAAAAGGGGTGTACTGCTATGGGTAGTTGACACGTAGTGGTCAACAGGTCTCTCATAGGAAACAAAGTACCTTTTGAAGCATCCTATCATAACTTTTAGCATTCCTTGAGAGGTCCCAATCCATCACCTTGCACCTCAAACCTTAGAATATTCATTAAAGGTGATTATTTTATTACCAGGACTCCTTCCATCAATGAAAGTCTGTAAAGAGAAGGGGACTTTGGCTATGATAACAATGGGTCGTCGTCCCACTGTTAGCATTTAGTCTAGCTTTTTGCCTTGTAGAGTTTCCCTCTACAGGGCTTGCTAGATTTTGTGGTAACAAGTTTCATGAGTGATCATGTTGATCAATGATTTGTAGTAGGCTAGTGGCCCAATTGTAGCATCTTTTTTCGACTCTAGATGTCACTTAGAGCCTCATTGATTCTGTATTTTGTTGTTGATATGTATTGCACTCTGTGACATTTTGATATATACACCCTTACATGGTATATAGATGAGAAAACCTTGCATATTTTGTCTCTAATGTTTTGAAATCATTGTTTGAAATCTTAAAAATAAACCTTTTTATTAAAAATTAATTATTTTATGTATTTTTTTTCAAATCTGGTTCACTGAATCAGGTTCGATCCAGTTTGATCCGGTTCCGGTTTGAATCCTGGTTAGATAGGTGATTGGTTCAAAACCCAATTCCAGTTTTTATAACTATGGTACAAATCTCTTGAAATCATCTTCATGTAAGGGTAGTTTTGCCCCAAAAGAAGACATTAAGGTTGACATGGAACCCCCCCTTCATCTTGCTCTAATCAATGTTTTTATTGAAGGATTTTGTTGGTGTAATCTCTTGGCTAGGGCTTTCCATTCTCTTTTGAGGGCTGCCATAGCTAGGATTTCAACTTTATGAGTGGCACATCTACGTCTCTTGATCCTGGGTGAAATCACACTTGTATTTACCATGTCGATTTGACATGCATACAGAATTGTTTCCAGAGAACTTTCTAGCCAACAAAGATCTTTTCCTAGCAACTATGTGTGAGTCATCACTTCAATCCTTTCATGATTTCAACATTGAGTTCCTTTTATGCCTGAATCACTTAACTTTCTACATCTTATAAATCATCTTGCCATTCAAACTCTTCTTACTCTAGATTCGTACCATCCCACAACAATAGCCAAAAAAAATAAAATGAATTATACTGCATGAGCAGTTTGGTATAGACCCATCAGGGTTGAAAGTTAAGAATGGCAATGAGATGGAGAGGGTGGAAGTGCACAATGCTCTCCTTAGTACAAGATTAGGACATCACCCAAAGATAAGAGGAACACCAAAATGGTGAGTATTAACACTGTCTTCATCTTCATTAAAAGCACTAGTTCTGATCATCAAAACAATAGGTTTTGCCCCCAATCTGATCATAAATCCAGTTTCAAAGGGGTATTTCTTTAAGAGTGGGATTGCTTTCATAAATGACAATGAAATTGGAAGCCTACGGGAACCCAACAATATCAGTTCCATCATTATTTATATATAAAAAAAACCAGAAAGTTGTGATGACTGTAGTCTATCATTAAAAAACGACAACTGAACCCAAGTATAGGAGTTCATCATTATAATACCTACTCAATCAGAATGGAACTAGCATCAACCTGTCATTAAGAGAAACTACATGCTGACTTGACATCCATTTTCGACTGATCAGATCATGATCACAATGATGTAATATGATGATGATACAATACCGCATTTATGACAACATAAGAAAATCTAATCAGCAAATCGGTTGATTAGACTACTGTAACCAAAAGCTTCCAATTTTACAAAGGAACGTTAGAACAGAACAGAAAATAGCCTAAAGAAATGCTCTCATATATTGTTAGCATATGAAGCTAGCAAAGACCAGATGACCTGAATGTCACTGTTATAGCCATTTAGAAATTGGGGAGAAAGTAAATATATATTTGTTCTTGAAATGGAAAACAGTACAGTTAAATGCAAAATTGCCCAATGGCATAAAACTCACTTTCAAAGTACGGCTAATCTTTGCACTAACTTCTGGGGGAGGGGATGCATATATACGCTTTGATTTTCTCTCTGGGGCCAATTCAATCTCCAAATTATCAATCTCTTCATCTTCAACAACATTAAGAGGAGAGCTGCATGTAAAAACCAATAACATTATAACAGTCAGGTCATTATTTATTAAGTGTCCATAACTTCAAGAAACTAGGCCAAAGATATACTTGAAACAGGTATACCAGCATTAAAAATATTATATTTCAGAAGAACTCCCTCCCTCTCTCTCTCTCTCTCTCCACACACACACAATGGAATGGAAATCCTGCACACGTGCAAAAAACTAAAATTGCTCATATACAATGGAACAGCCCGCTGGCAAGATTCAGGAGAGGCCACCTGTTTCACATATAATGGACAAGAATAGTAGACTGTTATATATTCAAACCAGCAGTTTAGAGCAGCTCTTACACTTAGTTTGTAAATGTCATGAAGAAACAACTTCAAACCACAACCCTTTATTTGTGGAAATCAAATGGAAAAGGGACTTCTTGAGAAGTGGATATCAAGACAAAATAATGACAGAAATCAGCAAAATAGAATGAAGAAATAGGAAGGGCAGAGAAAATCACCATTCAGCCAAGCTTTATGAGTGCAGAAAGGAATATCAATGAAAGGTGTGGAGAGATGATGGAGGCTATCTAATCTAGTCTCTAGCAAGTTGCAAACCTGAAAGTATGAACAATGAAATGGAGACCCCAACAGTTTCTTGGTGAAACCTCGGCTCAATGAGGAATGCAAAGAAGCTAGAAAAAACTATAAACAACATCCAACCGGCAGAATTGCAGTTCCAAAAGACAAGTAGGAAAGCTTCAAAAAACCAATTTCATGAAAACCGGGAAAGAGCAACTATTAGTGATGCCATAGAAGAATTTGAAGGCATTTTGGAAGGAACTACATGTGAAGCAGCATATACAACAAAATGATTTCTCAAGGGAAAAACAGTTTTTATTCTATTGCAAATTAAGGGGGGAGGTTGGGGTGTACTTTTCACTTGATCAAATACCCTTTGTGCCAACTTTACTTATTTGTTTTCCTAGTTCAAGGGGACATGTTAGTATATTTAATGTAGTCATGACTTATGATCCCAGTGTTAGTTTTTGTAGCATCAGAGGTGTTTTAGTCTCGAAACTTTGTAGCAGTGTTGTGAAAATAGCAATATTATCGCGATTTTATCGTGTTATCGAGAGTTTTTCAACAAAACGAAAATATCGCGATTTTTATTCGAAATTATCGTGGGTATTTTTTTTGCCCGATTTTTTGGAAATTATCGCAAGTTTTTCAAATTATCACGATTTTTTCCAAAAAATCGCGACGGAAATTATCGCGGGAGTTCGCGGCAGCGAGGTTTTAAAATATTTTTTTTGGTTTTTTGTGAATTCACTTGCACAGTCACACGCGCAAAGGGCAGAGGAGCGTTGGAAAGAGCTGGGAGATGTTGTTGGAGAGGGTTTGAAGCTTTTTCAAGTTCTTAGAGAAGAAAATCAAGAGGAGGAGACCGATTTCACCATAGAAACGGTATGGGGATCAATTTTCTTTTGTTTTCATTGTTTTTAAACATTGTTTTTGTATTTTTTCATTGTTTTTGGTTGGGTAACTTGGTATGGGCACCAATTTTTTTTTGTTTTCATTGTTTTTAAACATTGTTTTTGTATTTCTTCATTGTTTTTGGTTGGGTAACTTGGTATGACTATGGGCACCAATTTTTTTTGTTTTCATTGTTTTTAAACATTGTTTATGTTTTCTTTCATTGTTTTTGGTTGGGTAACTTGGCTTTGGAATGGTTGGGTAACTTGGGTTTGAAATGGTTGTTTTTGGTTGGGTAACTTGGGTTTTCATTGTACAATGTAAAAATTAAAAATTAAAATACTAAATAGTAAATTTGTAACTTGTAAATACTAAATTGTAATCCTTATTTTCCCATAGATTCACAACTTCACCGAAACACCATTCAAGTTTGCAACTTCAAAGTTCAAAAACAAACATGCCAAGGAAATTGGATCCTTTCTGGGAATATGGTGAACCTAAAGCTCCGAATGATAGAATAAACTTGACTTGCAAGTTGTGTGGCCACCCTATATCCGAGGGGGTGTACTGGTTGAAGTATCACCTTGCACAAATCCTTGGAAATGATGTGGGGCATTGTTCAAATACAAATCCTGAACTCATCCAAAGAGCCATGAAAGCATTGGAAGTTTTAGACCAGAGTAGAGAGGCCAAAGAAGAAATCAAAAGGAAACTAAAAAGGTCAGTTGAAGCAAGTGGCACTGGTTCTACTGCAGCGTCAACCAATCCGATAGCTGCCACATCATTTTTTTTTCCTCAAACCACACCTGGTTCACAGCCATCTATTAGTTCAATGCTAAAAAGAACTGAGAAAGAACAAGATGACAAGTTGCTGGCAAAATTTCTCCTCTGGAGTGATATTCCTTTCAGCGTTGTAAAGAATAATCCATTTTTCCAACCTGTTGTTGATGCTATTGCAAGTGTTGACCCAGGGTACAAAATCCCTTCTTATCATGATTTTAGAGGCCAGATTCTTCAAAATGAAAAGCTTGACTACACCGAAAGATTGGAGGATTTTAGGGCATCATGGGCACAAATAGGATGCACTATTATGTCAGATGGTTGGACTGACCAAAAGGGGAGAACCCTTATAAACTTATTGGTTAGTTGTCCCAAGGGGACTATGTTTATCAAATCTGTTGATGCATCTACACAAATCAAAGATGCAAGAACTTTATGTGATTTGCCAGATGTGTTTATTTTGGAGGTGGGTGCAAAAAATGTTGTCCAAGTCATAACGGACAATGCTACAAATTATGTTGTTGCTGGCAGGATGCTTGTGGACAGGCATCCTACTTTATTTTGGACACCTTGTGCTGCACACTGTATTGGTTTGATGTTGATGGACAGAGGGAAAATTCCCTTTGTCAAAGATATTGTTGATTCATCCAAAAGCATTACAAAATTTATATATAACCATACATCTGTGCTTAGCTTGATGAGAAGATTGACCAACAACAAAGAGTTGGTTTGCCTCGCCACTAAACGGTTTGCCACCAGTTTCATATCTCTTCAATCCCTCTTGAATTCTATGTTGGATGTGAAGAGAATGTTTCTTTCAGAAGAGTGATTTTTGTACCAAACGATTATTTCTTGATTATTTCTGATTATTTCCCGATAGTTACGATTTTTTCCGATTTTTCCTTGCGCCGATATTATCCCGATAACAATTAATGCAACATTGCTTTGTAAAGGGGCTAGAATATAAGAGTTCTCCATAACCCAGAAATCGTTTCTAGAAATTCCACACAGAAGTGTTTGAATTAGATTATTAGCCCACTTTTAATTATTTCCTCAGTCTAAACTTAGGGAAAAGGGTTAATTAATCAGATTAAATTGAGATAAAATGTGAATTATCTAGAAACTCACACAGATCGATAGGGAATTAATCTAGGCCCTTCATTAAGTTTTAATCTTGGCCGTTAGAGGTCCAACAGAGGATTATAAGAAGAAGTCAATGGGTACATGGAGAATACACTTGTGAGAACCACAGAGAGTTCGATTTCCTTGGAGTACGATTTTCCAGATCGCTAACAATGTTGGGAGAGTTCGAGCTTCAGCAAGGAAGCAAAGATAGAGAGGCTCAGAGACAATGAGATTGGAAGAAGCTTTCCAGATCCGGTGAGTGCATTTGTAGAGAGGCAAAGATAGTCACAGTGATGCTGACTCAGGGGTTGCGCAGAAGCCTCTAGAGGCAATTTGATTTTGCTAGAGAGAAGTTGAGTTTCAACTCCAGAGGCCAAGAAAGGGTTCCAGAAGGATGGAGAGAAAGTTTCCAAGCCAGTGGCAGATAGGACTGCTATAGGAGTAGGGAGTGAATTTTGCGAGCGCGCTCCCTAAAAAAATTTCGCTCCCTTGCTTTTTTTGAAAAAAAATTTATGCAAACACGTTCCAAATGCAAATTTGTTTCAAAGAAACAATAATTTTTTAGTGGGACAGCCCAATGATCAAGCCTATGGCCCTAGTATTGATATGCAATTCATGGTGATGTTTGAGAATGGTTCCGACCTCATTGGATTTCATACAGAGAAAGTAGAATTTTAGATCTCACTCAAAATCCAGGAGACTTATCTGTTATTTAGGATTTCAATATTGGGGGGTTTGCAATGTTTCCATTAGATATTGTCATGTACTAAGATATGGAACTCGTCAATAGCACCAATCCCTCTATGTACCTTGATGTTAGTGACAGTGGTTGTCGAAAACCTTTATCATGACCCTTGATGATAGCTTCTAAAGAGTGATTTGAGTACAGGTATCTTGTTCAGTTGTTGGGGTTTGAATAATAATCTAAATTTTAAACTTAATAGCAGGTATCTCTATTTGTTTGAGTTTTATTATTGTTTTCTCACTCTATTTTTAATGGCTGGATTGAGTTTTGCAGGAAAATCTTGATTTTAGATCCTCGAGCGTTAGGAGAAGTTTTCGGTTGGATCAGCCAAATCACCATCCATGTTTTCTGAAGAGCCCAGTAAAATTAATCGTGGGCTTATCATAGGAATTTTTTGTTGGTGATGCACGAAGGGTTTCGAGCTAGCACCTCCTTAAAATTTAAAAATTTAATTTTTGTGTGGGAAATTGATAGATCTGGCTGCTGAAAGCCTTAAATTATCATATCTGGAAGCGGAGTTGGACTCATACTCCTTAAACCTGATATATCTACCATTCTTGTCCATAGATCTGTAAATTATTTTTGGTTTTCTGCCTTGGGTTTTTATGAGTTTTAGTTTTTTATCATTGTACATATCGTTTGGGTGTTTTCTTCTTGTCATGCAGCGACAGATCTGAGGAAGAAATCCGTGTAGAGTCCAGGTCTAGGCCCTAGAGGGTAAGACTTGGTTCTCTGAGAGTTTATCAACATAATTTTCCAAGGATATTATTCAGACATTTTACAGTCGAAGGGTTTAAATTTTTTTTTTAAATCTGGAAATTTTTCACAAGGGCTTCACTGATAAATCTGAAGCATAAAAAATATATTGACATGGAATTCGATTTTCAGAGTTTATTTTGGGTTTCTTGAGGCTACCATTGGCTTCCTAGAAATGCTCCCTGGGTTCTTCTTTTTATTCTTCTTACTGCAAAAATTTCGAAAATTTTTTAGGAAGGCCCATAGCATTTTGTTGTTGCCTGCATTCTCCATTAAATCTGCAAACCCCTCACGCTTCTTGTCCGTGTCATTTCCATCTGTTGCGTCCTCCTCAATGTTTTAAGACTCCGACTCCGACTCGGCCGAGCAATGACTCCGACTCCAACTCCGAAACGGTAATGACTCGGCCGGCTCGTTTTCAATGACTCGGTCGTTGTAAAAAATACATTAAATATTTAGTTTTTTTATAAAA
>APFE031101463.1:30429-57237 GCA_000404065.3 Pinus taeda
TCAACATATGCCCATGCAACATCTCTTGCTTTAGGTGCCATTTTTGGAATAGGAAATGAAAGCAAACAATCTGAAAATGAAAAAAAAAAAAAACCTTGATTCAATGTTCATTTATTTGACAAAAAACAGTCTCTAAGCTTTCTAGATATGCACCTCAAATTTACTAAGCAAAAACAGATTTATAGAGGTGAAAAAAAATACCTCCAGGCACAAACTGCCTCCTCAAGCTTGCTCCAAGAATCAGCTCCTCAATGCTGCTCCAAATGGCTGCCCAAGAAGCTCCTCACTCCAGCTACAATGCTCCTCCAAGACTCCTCATTGCTGCTCCAAAACAAGCTCAAGAACTGCTCACTAACTCTCAAAGAAGACTCTCACTCAAATGCATAAGATTGCTGTGAGAGAATGAGAGCTCTTGGGTGAGTTAAATAGGTTTTGGGAGGGGGATATGGACCCCAAAGATCTATTGGCATTATTACATTACTGTTTGGAGTCCAAACCAACCCTAAAACCAATTTGAAATCCACAAAAAAACACTTAAAAAATTTTTGTTTGCGTCCGGAGTTACCCGCCCAGCTACCCAGCCATTTTTATGCGGACCCGACCGTTTCGGCCGAGCTCGGCCGAGTCATTGCTGACTCGGCCGGCCGAACCGGGTTGAGCACCGTTTCAAGGCCCAGGCCAATGACCCGGACCAACTCGGCCGAGTTGGTGTTGACCCGGCCGGTTCTTAAAACACTGGTCCTCCTCTTGCTGCCCTCCTCTCCCTTCCTTCCCTCTCCAACGCTGCCAACAAAGCTTGCCCACAGGATCCTCTCCTTCCAACTCTCTTGTGTCCCTCTGCTCCTTGGCCCTCATTTCCTAACCCTCCATCTACAGCCACGAACTCCTGTGTGTTGCCAATTCTCCATCACCCTACAAACAATTACTACACTCAACCTCCTCTCCTCACTACTCTGTCCCAACGCTTCCCTCACTTGAGTTCGAAGTCCTTCCGCCGTCACACCTACATAAACACAAACCCAATATTCGACTTTTTTTTTTTTCATTTCTATTGTTACGAGTTCAGTTAGATTTAGGTTTGATTTTTTTAGTTAAATTCATTTTAATTCAAAATTACATTTTTTGTTTGGGTTGTTGCTGTTTGATTTTTTTATTTATTTATTATTTATTTTATTTTATTTTGTTTTACATTTTTTTAGCTTATGATTTTGATTTTGATTTTTTTATTTACATTTAAAACCATTAAAACATTAAAGAATTAAAAATTCTAAAAAAATAAAAATCTAAGACATTAAAACTTAAAAGAAAAGAAATCTAAAATATTTAAAATCTTCATTTTTGTGACTTGAGATTACTAAAGAATTAAATTAAAAGAGGATTTGTGCTAATACGTTAAAAAAATTTAATGTGACCCATGGCCCATTAAAATTTTGATTTATTAACCCTTTTAATTTACTTTTCTCACATTAAAAATTTAATCTCTTCATTTTACCACACTAAATTAATTTCCTAAGGAATAATTAAATTGTTCATCTAAAGTTCCTTAGTGTCCTTTCGTGGTAAGTGATTTCTCTATTGGCAAGTGCAATTAATGTTTTAAAAAATTATATTGCCTATTGGAAAAAATTTCTAGATCTAAGTTCTTAATGAAAATTATTTTAAATCTAGAATATTTTGCATGTTAAAGTTTTGAGCATTCACACTTAATTGTTCATGATTGTCGCTTTGCCACATTATAAATTGCTCTATGTAACTTGTTTGTATTTAGTCCTTAGTTAATTGAATATAAAGGCACTAGTCTATAATCATTTCTATATTGTGGTTGTGTCTTGATTGTATTAGTGTTTAATCTATTCATTTGAGTTAACAAGGACTCATTTACATTCGTTAAGTTGTCCATTTTTAAATCTCCTAGAGCCTGTGTTTCACAGGCTATCCTCATTCATTCACCTCAGGGACTAACCCCCCTTGACTTGTCTAGGAGAGAGTCTAAACGGAGCGAGTAAGGATTAGAGTGACAGCCCTTACTCTGAGCATTGTCGCGGTGTCTAGACACTTTGTGCAACAACATCTTTTGGTGTCGTTGTCGGGGATAGAGTTTTTCTATCCTTGATCCTCACAACATTTTATAATAATCTCATCTTTTCCACCATTCATTAGCCCGTCAAGCGACACAACATTTTTTGGCACTGTTATCGGGGATATTTATTCTCGGTGTTTCATCGACATTTCCTCATCATTCTTCTCATTTCTCATCTTTCATTCGAGTCGGCAAAGGAAACACTTCTTGGCATTTCAACCAAGGACCAATTTATTGGACCTTGGCTTTACAACATTTCATCTCATTTTTCAGACATCATTTCGTCTCTCCATCCTAACTCTCGTCATCTCTCATCTTCACTTTCTACACCTGGAAATTCCGGTTGGTTTCCTGTTTGGGTGGCGACTCCACTTATTCATTCATTTAATCTCAAACAAAGAGCTCTCCCTAAATATCCATTTGCCTCCATCCACTAACTTTCCAGTTTCGCCTTTGGAAACTTTGTGAGATATTCATGCTCAAGTGGCGACTCCACTTCTTCCATTTCTTACAAAAATTTCTGCTAGAACCTCGCTTCTTGTAGATGTTTTCATTTTCTTGAGTAGGGATCTCTCTCTTTGATATCCATTTGGCCCATCTTTTTCCCGTTAATTAGATCATCATGGATTATGACTTGTTTGCTCCTTGTGATTTTACTAATATTCAGGGAGCTCCGCATGGTTATCCTCTTTTTTTTGGTGATGCCATCAATGAATTTCCTCATTTTCAAGGTGACAATGTTATTCACCGCCGAAGCTCACCTTCAGAATGGCAGCCTCTGTATAAACAAGTGTCTCCCATATTCTAATTGTGAAGATGAAGATTTTCATTCTTACCTTATCTGGAGATGCTTTTGATTGGTATGTTAATTTCCCTAATAACACTTTTGATTCTCTACAATCGATCATTGATGCCTTTGAAGATAAATATGGAGATAAAGACAAAGTCAAGGAAAAAGCTGAAGTAAAGAAAACTATAGAAGTTGAAAATGATTTCAAAGAGTTAATTCAAATGGTTAAAGACATACAGTCAAATCAAGCTCAAGTAAGGAAGAATGTAGAAGTTAATTAGGCTCAACTTATTAAAGATATGGAACTTAATCAAACAACATTAACAGTTGATCATGCCAGGGAAATTAATTCTATGCAAAGCAAATTATTAGCCCTAGAGGAAAGGATGACGATCATGGAATTTAATCATTCAAATCAAGTGATTGTTATGGAAGCAAGCTAGCAAGAAGAAATAAGTTCGATTAAGAACAGATTGTCAACTACGGATGAAGAAATGACCATCATGAGATTCAATTATAATAATCAGCTAGCTACCATGCATGCAAATCATAAGAAAGAGATAAACTATATGCAAAACGGTTTCATGGGCATGAAAGCAAAGAATGATAAAATTATAAAGGACATGAAAGTTGGTCAAATATGTCTTCAGAATAGGTTATTGACCATGGAAGAAAGCCATACCAAGGAAGTCAATGCTATGAAGGTGGAACACTCTAACCAGATGGATGCCATAACAATGGAAAAGGTACAGGTACAAAAATTTCAGCATCAGTCAGAGGATGAAAGAAACAAGGAAACATCAACAGATCATAAGCCTCCCTGTCTGCTACAGCAAGCTCCGTCTTATTATGAGGTCATTTGTTCCATTGAAAAGTGGCTAATTGAAGGTGACCCGAATAAAATGGAAATTAATAAGAATCATGTTGATGCTCACATGGTTGATTCACCAGTCATAACAGATCAGGTTCATACAGAAGCATAGGTCACAGAAGTCTTCAACATTCCAAATTTTCCATACAAGTGTTTTTCAGATCAAAAAGGAAGTTGTACATCGGCCGCATCATCATCAACATCACAGCCTGTCACAAAGAAAAAGCGCAAGAGAAAGAGAATGAGAAAGCATTTGATCCACCTAATGGTAGCAATCAGCTTGATTTTCGGATACGAAAATGTCCTACCGTGTGTAAGATTGGACATGGCACATCTGAGAAACAATCAACAGATTTGCCTGAAAGCAGGCAAATACTCAGCATGCACTACATTGAACGCATTTGATGCCATGGGGCATCCTTTGTATTGTATTACTAACTCTACACCCTTTTATTTCAATATTTTATTTTTGTAGGTAAATGTTTTCTTGTTGTTAGGATAATTAATAAATGAAGAGCTTATATCTTTCCTGTGCTTAACGTTATATGATGATTTTCGGATGGACGCTACTTATGTTATATTGCATGTTGCGTGGATGCAGATTTTGGATTCTCACATTCCTCCAGTGCAGCAATGTGTCCCCAAGTAGAGCCAGATGTTGACCACTACGTGTCAACAACCCATAGCAGTACACCCCCTTTTTTCGCAAAAGGGATAGCGCCTGATCGATCTATTCGTGTCGTACAACTATCATCATCAGTTTCACTTCCAAGATGTTATGTAAACCCTTTCTGCGTGTGTACAATGTAAATAATCTCAGCATACTCGTGTCATGTATGACCTGAGTAAACCTACCTTTCTAGTGATGATCTCCATTCTGGTAGGTTTTTTGTCTCACCAATCCATTTTCGGGTGGTCGGCAGAGCTTTCCTCCAGTCTTACCCCAAAGCTGGAATGGATTTTGTCGCTGGGATCTTAGGCGAGTCCTAGTGTTCTAGATTGAGTCTATGTAAAAGTGATTTGTAAATAATCCTAACTATTCGGTTAGGTTATTTTATTACAAATTGCTTACTCTGTTGGATTATATTTGTGTCGCTGAAATGGGTAGTCTGTGAGGGCCTATTACAAATGGGTTTTCCCCCTTATCATGTAAAAATAATGAAAATCATGATGTAAAGTGTCTTAAGGGTTGGCGAACATAATTTATCCCCTCATAGGTTAATTAATTAAATTTTCTGACCAAAAAATAAATAGAAGTCCTAAGCCAAAAATTTAATTAATTCTAGGTCCTAAGTAAATTTAAATTCTTCAAAAGGCAAAATTCGTCGATCCTTAAAAATTAAATTTTAAGAGGCCCAAGGACTAAGGTAAATTAATTATTTTGATAAATTTTAAACCTTTGATCCTTGGGGTCAAGTCAAAGGTCAAAATTTTGGGGAAATTAACTCAAAAATTTAATTTTTGAGTTAATTAAAATGCATTTAATTGGAAAATTCAAATTTCCCCAAATATTTAAATATTTCGACGGATTAGATTAAAGGGAATTTTAATCTTCATCAACGGTCGAGATTGCTTTGACGAGGATCACTAGAACTAGCCGTTGGAGGATTTATCTTTAAATAAGAAGTCATTCGTCAGTGAATTCATCCGACCTTTGAGTCGTGTGCTTAGCGAAAAGCTCGTGTAATCTTTTTCTTGAATAATAAAGAAAGACTGTGGGGTTAAATTTTTTGGTGTTATTCTTCATGGGAATACTATAAGATGTGTTGTTTTCATGCATAATTTTTTCTAAATCCATTGATGATAGCCTATAAAGAGTGATTTGAGTACAGGTATCTTGCTCAGTTCCTAAGGTTTGAGTAATAATTTAGATTTTGAACGTAATAGCAGGTATCTCTATTTGTCTAAGTTTTATTATTATTTTCTCACTCTATTTTTAATGGCTGGATTGATTTTCGCAGGAAAATCTTGATTTTAGATCCTCGGGCGTTAAGGGAAGATTTTAGTTGGACTAGCCAACTCCCGATCTGTGTTTTCTGAAGAGCCCAATAAAATTAATCGCGGGCTTATTATAACATTTTTTGTTGGTGATGCACAAAGGGTTTCAAGCTAGCAACTCCTTAAAATTTAAAAATTTAATTTTTTTGTGGGAAATTGATAGATCTCACTGTTGAGAGCCTTAGATTATCATATTTAGGAGCGGAGTTGGACTCATATTCCTCAAATTTGATAGATCTACCATTCTTGTGCATAGATCTGTAAATTATTTTTGGTTTTCTGACTTGGGTTTTCCCGGGTTATAGTTTCTTATCATTGTATATATCGTTTATGTGTTTTCTTGTTGTCATGCAGCGACAAATCTGAGGAAGAAATCCGTGTAGAGTCCAAATCTAGGCCCTGGAGGGTAAAATCTAGATCTTTGGGAGTTTATCAACATAATTTTCCACAGATACTATTCAGACATTTTACAGTCCAAGGGTTTAGATTTTTTTTTAAATCTGGAAACTTTTCAAGGGTTTCACTGATAAATCTGAAGCATAAAAAATATACTGACATAGAATTCGATTTTCTGGGTTTACTTTGGGTTTTTTGAGGCTATCATTGGCTGCCTGGAAATGCTCCCTAGGTTCTTCTTTTTATTCTTCTTACTGCAAAAATTTCGCAATTTTTTTAGTAAGGCCCATAGCCTTTTGTTGCTACCTACATTCTCCATTAAATCTGCAAATCCCTCACGCTGCTTGTTCGTGTCTTTTCCATCTACTGCATCCTCCTCTTGTTGCCCTCCTCTCCCCTCCTTCCCTATCCAACGCTTCCATCGAATCTTGCTCGCAGGATCCTCTCCTTCTGCCTCTGCTCCTCAGCCCTCATATCCTAACCCTCCATCCGCAGCCACGAATTCCTACTTGCTGCCATTGCTCCATCAACCTGCAAACAATTGCTACATTCAACCTCCTCTCCTCGCTACTCCGTCCCAGCTCTTCCCTCGCTCGAGTTCGAAGTCCTTCTGCCGCCACACCTTCATAAAAACAAACCCAACATTCGACTTTTCTTTTTTTTATTTTCATTTGTATTGTTATGAGTCAAGTTAGATTTACGTTCGATTTTTTTTATTTTTTTTATTTTATTTTACATTTTTTCATTTGTTTAAACTTGTGATTTTGATTTTTTTATTTACATTTAAAAAACATTAAAACATTAAAAAATAAAATAAAAATAAAAGTTCTAAAAAACTAAAAATCTAAAATATTAAAATATTAAAAAAAATCTAAAAAGTTTTGAATTTAAAAAAAAAAAACTAAAATATTTAAAATCTTTATTTTTGTGACTTGAAATTACTAAAGAATTAAATTAAAAGAGGAATTGCGCTAATACATTAAAAATTTTAATGTGGCCCATGACCCATTAAAATTTCGATTTATAACACTTTTAATCTACTTTTGTCACGTTAAAAATTTAATCTCTTCATTTTACCACATTAAATTAATTTCCTAAGGAATAATTAAATTGTTCATCTAAAATTCCTTGGTGTCCTCTTATGGTAAGTGATTTCTCTATTGGCAAGTGCGATTAATGTTTTAAAAAATTATATTGCCTATTGGAAAAAATTTCTAGATCTGAGTTCTTAATGAAAATTATTTTAAATCTAGAATAACCTGCATGTTAAAATTTTGAACATTCACACTTAATTGTTCATGATCATCGCTTTGCCACATTATAAATTGCTCTGGGTAAATTGGTTTTATTTAGTCATTGGTTAATTGAATATAAAAGCACTGGTCTATAATCATTTCTATCTTGTGGTTGTGTCTTGATTGTATTAATATTTAATCTATTCATCTCAGTTAACCAGGACTCATTTACATTCGTTAAGTCGTCCATCTTTAAATCTCCTAAAGCCTGTGTTTCATAGGCTATCCTTATTCATTCACCTCGGGGACTACTCCCCTTGACTTGTCTAAGTGAGAGTCTAAACAGAGTAAGGATTAGAGTACAGCCCTGATTCTTAGCATTGTCGCGGTGCTTAGACACTTTGTGCGACAACAAACCCCATTCATCATTTCTCCCACCTAGGTCCACATTCCTCCACTGGGTCCACATAGGGTTAGCCTCCCCTTCCCCTTGCCCACACCTTGGGTCAAGCCTAGAATGATGCCCGGGAGGTTGATGTAGCTAAAAAGAAAAGTAAAAGCATAATTGGTCACATTCAACAAGCAAATGCACCACAAAATGAAAAAGATGGCCGGAACAAACACATTTAGTGTGAAAATTTCTGAATCTAACAAATAAAAAATCCTATTCTAGTAAACTGATTTGCGTTACCTACTTGTGTTCTTCATTTTAGCAAGTTATTTTCAGAAATATTCAGAAAATATTAATGCACAATGCACATACGCTGTAGCCTACACCAATATACAAATCAAGTACTGAAAAATAAATGAGACAACCACATAAAGGACACACTTATTTTTAGACTAAACGTCCCCAGAAAAACCCAGTGGAGGAAAACCAGTGTAGCAGATATGGGGTTTTATTATTAAACAAATTTTTGAATACAACTAGGGTGCTACATCCAGCTCACCCAACAGAGAATAAACCCAGCAGAAGTATCTCTATCCAGAGACAGATATTTTGGCGGATCCAGCAACTAGATGAACAAACCCCACAGGTGACTGCGTTGTCCCCAGTGTTGTTCAGGGATGGTTGCTACCAGCTTTGCGCTGGAACTGGGTCACCTCCTCTAGGAGCTGTGTCAACTACACAGTGAACCTTCCGGGCTCAGAAATCGATCTGCTGAACTGATGACCGATCTGCCTCACAGAAACCCCAGCGCTGCCTCTAAGTGACTGTGTCATCCCTCCAGCCTCTATGTCACCCTCCTAGAGTTGCATTGTCACTCCCTGATGTTGTACTACCTCTCTGTTATGTATTCTCGGCCTTGGATGAAAGTTCTGCTGCCAAATTGCCCCTCTCTGCACTAGAAGCTCCCTCTGAAATTCTCAACAAACCACGCCCCAGAATTTTGATCTAGCTCAAGTGTTGCTCTCACTATGTGTGTTCTCCAACTGACCCCAAGCCTTCCTTTATACTTTTCCTATTGAGTAATCAACGGTCGTGATCTAATCAACGACTAAGATTAAATTAGATTTGATCCTCGTCTCTTAGAAGCTTCTCACCCATATTTTCATTAATACCCATTAATATTTTAATTTTCCTAAGTTTAGACTTAGGAACCCCATTAAAAATAGTAATTACTTTAATCAAAATACAATCCAGATGGAATTTCACCATACGATTTATGGGTCTTGAAGACCTCATGTGTCCCCTCCACAAAATTACAGATCTAGAGCACATCTAATGCTACCCAAAAATCAACACTCCCTCTTCGCGAGAAATGTGCTCTAGCAATACTTCCTAGCAGAAGTATCACACTGATCCATGACATCGGTCCTCTGCGTTGTTGATGCTTGACCTACTGCCGTTCATCCACTGCGCTGCTGCAATCTGTATTGCTGACCATGACACTGCCATTGTCACCGCTGCATTTGTATTGCAGCGCCCTCTCAATATGTTGCATCATGATGCCCATAACACTGCCACCGCTAACTACTGCACTGCAACTCAGTTGTTGAGAAGTAAGAAACTAAAAAGCCACCCAAAAGCTGACATGTTGGTCAGTCTGGATGCCCATTAACGCTAAAACTACCTCTACTGCTAATCTGTGTTGACCCTCTGATGCTACTGTGCTGCTATTGTATTTGCTTTGTGCCTTCCGCACTGCTGCAACACTCCACTACGTTGCTTCAGAATTTGGCACTCTAGCTCTGCCACTGTTGCTCCATCATCCCTCACACCAACTGACTCTCGTCATTCTTCTACTGTCATTAAGGGCTCCTGTAGCCATGTGTGATCCAAGAGTTTGGGCACCTCAAGGATCCTACCCACTACTGTAGTCCTCCCAACTACAGCTCAATATCGCCCCACCTCTTCTCTAGAGGTGCATGAGCACTCATGGAGCAATCATCATCGTCCTCTTTGTCAACTTGCGCTGGAGCAGCGTTTGAGTTAGACTTATCTTCTTTGCCCTTCTTCTTTTGAGGGCACTATGTGGCGAAATGACGCATTTCTCGACATCTGAAGCATCTGACTTTGGATATATCCTTCTTCTTTCATTTATGCTGCCCTTACTGTCCCGTTGATGCAAGAGCCGCATCCTCCTCTTCCTCCTTGATTCTGATCCTTTCGTTGATACTACCTGCCTTGGTCAACCGTCTGATCTCTTCCTATCAAAGAGTTTCCCACATCTCCTCCCAACTAGGAAGAGCAGCCCTGCCCGAGATGCTTTGGACAAAGGTTTCCCAGTCTTCAGTGATTGCATTCAAGGCAATCTTGACCATAAATTCAGCATCAAGTTTAGCCCCTACAAAAGTTAGCTAGTCACAGATCCTTTGCAACCTGAGAAGGAAGGGATCGATTTCTTCTCCCTTTTGCATTTGAAACTGTCTCAGCTGACTCTCAAGCAACATCTTCTGCTGAATGGAAGTTGCCTCATACAATGTGGTCAAGGCCTCCCACATTTCCTATGTTGTGTCTTTCTCAACAGTATGTGGGATCACATGATTCTTGACTATTAATTTTAGGCAACAATGGTATGTTCTATGCTTTAGAGCAATTTTACTTCAATTTCTTTATGAGCCCAATATAAATTTCAGTTTAGCAATCACATAAACATGTAAGTAAAATGTTGATAGAACATAAGCATATACAGTAGAAGACAAGCCAAGACAACAGGACACAAGATGTGGCACCAGCCAGCAACAAACCCCAATGTGGGGAAACCCTTGATCAAATATTCTTTTAGTCTTCAATCTTTTAGTAGAGAGATAGTACAATTTACAAATTCTGATAATTTATAACAGCAACAAAAGAGCCCTAACCAAAAAAGTCAACGTTGGACAACAGGGCAGATTTGCTCAACTTCAATCAACTTCAGCCTCCAAACAACAAGATGAAACAACCCTCAAAACAGTCGAATTCAACTCAATCAAAGTCTAATCAAACAGTCAACCTACAGTTAGCCCTAACCACAATCAACGCTGGTCAAACAAAGGTCAAACAGCCTCAGATTTCATCCCCGGAACTGCGGCCTACCCAAACAGAAATTCCTCACACAAAACCATAGTCAAAGATGGTCAACGCAGTCAAAACAGTCTTCTATAAATTCGCTCAACATTAGTCAATCGCTGGAACAGAAAAGTACAGTCCTTCGCACATGTGGAGAGCTACCTAGAAATCTGTACCCAATCATGTGAGGAGAGAGAGATGTGTGAGAAGTGGAGTGTGTCGAAATGAAGAGTTGGCATCTTGAATTTATAGGCAAATGTTGAGGATGAATAGATGTGATTGTTGGGCTTCGAAGCCTACATGAGTTTGTTGGCCGACCTTAACAATTTGTCAATAATCAAAATAAATTCATAAATTCATTTGTACATGTTAGAATCGGACGATCTTTAGATCAATCCTAAACCTCTCGAAGAGATGAATCTAATAAAAATATCAGTTGTCATAAATAAGATGACCTATGTGGAGTTTGTCCCTAGATGCCAATTTCAACACTCCCTCTCAACTAGGGAGACCTCCACCTGCTAATCCATCTGCCAATCTGTATTATCTTTGCCATCCATGCACTACTCTGCTGAACTATGAAGAAGAAGAAGTGATCGAGAATATATCATACCATTCTCTACTAACCCGAAGTCAATCCCAATCAAAAGAGAGTGTCTCATACCACTCTTATTGGCCTGAAGTCAGTTCCAATCTAAAGAGTGTCTCATACCACTCTTACTGACCCGAAGTCAATTCCCATTGATCCTGGATCAATATCGGACATCTTAGCATAGGGAGTACGGTAGTACATGATGCATCCATCAGTAGTACTATGGTCCCTATCCTCATTTCCCTACTTATTGGCCCGATGAGAGGTACTTCCCATGAGTCCCAGATTGAATGGCTAGGATGTCTCAGTAGGAGAAGGATGAACCATTCATCTTGCTCACATGTTGCCAAGGGGTATCACAGGGGAAAGATGAACCACTCACCCTGTACACAACAAACCACTAGGGGAAGGCTGAACCACTCACCCTATGGTTGCTCACTGCTCCAAGTAGTACCCCAAGCCCCCTCGGAGCTCCCAGAGCTCAATGTCCATATCATACAGGACATCCACGACTCCAAGTCGTTCTCGAAAGGACAAGAATTTGACCTTCCCTAAGGGCTTTATCAAAATATTGGCAACCTACTCATCAATCCCAATGTGATGGAGCCTTATTGCTCCTCATTGTACCATATCCCGGCTAAAGTGGTACCTGATATCTATAAAATTGGAGCAATAATGAAACACGAGATTCTCTGATAATTAGATCCCACTCTAGTTGTCGCAGAATATCACGGTGGTATCCAGCACATGTCCGAACAACTCATTGAAGAGCTTCCTCAACTAGACAGCTTCACAGGAGGCCATATTAGCAGCTATGTATTCGATCTGGGCATTGCTCAAGGCAACCGATTACTGCTTCCTTCTCATCCAGGATATCGAAGCAGAACCCAAAGAAAAACAACATCCAGAAGTGCTCTTGCAATCCACCACATTGCCAACCCAATCAACATCAGAATAACCATGCAGCCTCACATTTCCAGCATAGTATCTTAGTCCATGAGTGATTGTGCCCCGAAGATATCTTAGAAGATTCTTGGTGGCAATCCAATGTATATGATGAGGCTCAACCATGTATTGGCTCAATGTATTAACTGCAAAACATATGTCCGGACACCAAGAGCATCAGTGCTCCTATGAGTTGATGATAATCAAAAGCATTTCCCAATTCAGGTCCGACAGCACTACCACATAACTTCTTAAAGTTAAGTTCCATCAGAGTAGTCACAGGCTTGCAGTCCACCATCCCAAATCTTTCCAATATCTTCACAACATATTTTCCTTTAGAGAGGAAAAATTCACCTGGCTTTTCCCAAACCTCCAACCCTAGGAAATAGTGCATCGCTCCTAGGTTCTGTTCACCACTACGTGTCAACTACCCATAGCAGTACAACCCCTTTTTTTGCAAAAGGGATAGCGCTTAATCGACATGCCTGTGCCATTCGACAGTCATCATCGACCTAATCTTGTTATGTTGTAAACCAAGTCTACATGTGTAAATTGTAAATAATCTTAGCAGATCTGAGTCATGTATGTAAATTGCCTACGCAAACCTAATTTTCTAGTGATAATCTACGTTCCGGAAGGTTTTTTGTCTCACCGATCCATGATTGACAGAGTTTTCCTTAACCTACCCCACAGCCAGAAGAATTTCATTAGAATCTTATGAATCCTAGTGTCTTCAGTTCGTGTAAAAAATTTTGGAATAATCTAACTATTTTGTTAGGTTTTACAATTTCTTATTTGCTAGATATATCTGTGTCCAACTTGTTGGTCCATGGTCTATGTCAAATGATCCACCTTGAATGTAAAGTTGTAAAATCATTATTTAAGTGCTGAGGGTTTAAGAAATGTTTTTGAGTCTATGTCCTAGGTCCTAGGTATTTTCCAATGGCTAAGTTCGAATGATTAAAAAATATATATAATATTAAAAAATAATTAAAAATTAAAAAAGATAAATAATAATAAAAATTAAAAAAATTAAAAAAATAAAATAAAAAATAAATAAAAATAATAAAATACTAATAAGTCAAAGTTTTGAGTAAATAAATGCAGAATTTCAATTTTTTAATATATTACAATGCATTTAGAAATTCGACGGATGAGATTAAAAGGGATTTTGATCCTCATCGACGGTCGAGATTAGTTTGACATGGATCACTCGAACTAGGCGTTGGGAATTTTTCCTTTAAATAGGGTGTCAGGAGTCATTTGAGATCAGATTGGATCTGAGAGTCTGGTGCTAAAGAAAGCTCTCTTGTAGTCATTTTTTGTGCAATAAAGAAAGACTTTGGGGTTGAAATCTTGTTGGTGTTACTCTTCTGGAAATACTGTAAGATGATTTATTTTTCTACATAATTTTATTTTCAGCTATTGATAATAGCTTGATGAAGATTGATTTAGGCACAGGTATCTTGTCTGATCTCTGGGGTTTGAATGATAGTTTAGATTCTAAAATATAATGGCAAGTATCTCCATTTGATCTGGATTTCACTATTGTTTTTTCCCTCTATGTTAATGGTTGATTTTAAGCTATGCATGAAATCTTAGTTTTGAGTTTACCTGGCGTTCGAGGAAGTTCTCAGCTGAACCAGCCAACTCTCGAATTGCGTTTTCTGAAAGAGCCCAGCCAATTTTAATTCCGGCCTTATCATTTGAATTTTTTTTTTTTAATGAATGCATGAAAGGTTTTCTAAAGTATCTCACATTAAGTTTAAAATTCTGAAAATATTAATATGGATTATTGACAAATCTGGCTGTTTAAGAGTCAAAAATCTGTAAATATTGTAAATTTTTAACTGGTTTTAGGGTTTCCAGTTTTGTTTCTTGCACATTTTACTTCTTGGTGTTCTATTTTTGCCATTGCAGGTTGCAAGTATAGATTTTAAAAGTTCTTCAAGGTTTTCCATCAGGCAATCAGGGTTTCCATTATGCAATCTGAAGCGGGAAGGGTTTAAAGGTTTAATCAATTTTTTGGACTACGGGTCTGCTACCTGCATTTTCAATTTTCACTACCGCCTAGGTTTTACTGCTGCAGAAAAATTTTAATCTTTTTTTTAGAGGCTGCAGCCATTGATGCTCCCTTCAGCCTGCACAAGGCTGGCGTATTCACCTCTTCATGTGACCCCCTCATCCGTCCAACGCATTGCCACATTGCCAATCCATCCATTCCTCGCTATTTCCTCTCTTCCCCACAGTCCTCCTTCCTCACTGCGGTGTCCATTTCCTGTAATCGCTGCTTATTGCTTATGCTCATCCCATCTTTGCGTGTTCCCTCCCTTAGTCCCTGCACACTTGTGTATTTTTGTATTCCTCAGTCCTTTCGCAACCCCTCAATTCATCCCTGCTCTTTGCTGTGTCTTGCATGGTCAAGCAAACCCGACCTTTCCTCCATCGAATCACTCCACTGCTCGACCCCCAACCTGCAAAAAAGCGTACCTTCCTTCTTCTGCCTGCGTAACTCTTCATTACGCCTCTCACAGCTACAGCCTCATCCCCTCGCTCGAGTTCCTTCTCCTCTGCGTCCATCCCACATTTCTCCATGCTGCCATACCTGCAATCTCAAGCCTCATCTGCAACTCCTCACGCAACAAACTCATCGAGCTACCCTTCTCTAGTCGATTACCTGCACAGCAAACACCAAACAAAGCATTTCGATTTTCTTTGTATATACGGCTAGGGTTATATTTAGTTTTATGTATTGGTTAAATTAAAGCTAGGGTATACTTAGGACTTAAGATTGTCTCACCTTTTTTTTATTTATTTACTTTTATTTAGTTAGGTTCTAGTTTTAGATATATATTCGAGTCATTTTACTTTTTCTTAGTTAGATCTTTATTTGGTTTTTCATTTAGATTTAAAAGTTCTATTTATTTAGATTTTATACTTCATAAATTTCACTTTTCATATGTTTTAGATTTTAGTTTAGTTTTATCTTAGGTTTTAAATTTAGAATTTTTAAATCATAAAAATTTAAAAAAATAAATAATAAAATCATAAAAATGTTCTTTTTAGATTCTAGATCAGACTTTGGTTTTTAGATTAATTTTTAATTTAGGATTTTAATTGTTCTATTTTGATTTTTTAACTTGGAATTTTTATAAAAATATAAAAATTAAAAAAAAAAAATTTGAAAAGCTTTACTAAAAAAAATTGAAAATTCATTTTTGTGGTATCTATGCTCCACTTCTTTATAGTTAAATGCGCTTAAATGTTCGTCTAAAGTTAGCTATATGAAAGTGGTAACTAGTCAGCATTTAAATTTTATGATCACTCAAAGCATTTGATTTTTCTTGAAGTTTAATTGTTGGATCATTGTGCATTTACCGAATATCTTGCATCACTTGGGTTATTTGATGATAAATGATTGTTTTACATGGTTTATATTTCTGCAACATTTAATAAATAATCATTTAATCATTAACTCCGTAAGGCACTGGTACATTAATTTCTAAAATCAATCAAGTATTGATATCACTTTGCTATGTCTCCCAACCCAACTGGTCCACAGTTGGTCTTCCTTCATCCCATAGGGTCTACCCCCCTTAGCCTCGGAAGACGGCTTAAACGGAGAGATCGGGGATCAGAGTGACAGCCCTCAGTCTGAGCATTGTCATGACAATCTGTGCAACAACAGGTCCATCTCAAATTCAGAAGCCAACTCCCTCTTACATTTGTGAATGAGAGGGTTTGCAATTGTCAGAAAGAGGTCGTCCACATAAAGTACCAGAATGAGAGGTTTATCATTTCAACCTTCAAGTAAAGGTTCGAATAGGCTTCACTTCTAGTGAATCCCAGCTTCATTAGATAGCTATAGATCCTCTCATAGCAAGCTCGGGGTGCTTGCTTCAATCCACAGAGAACTTTCTTCAACCTGCATACATGAGATTCCTAATCATGTACTTCAAACCCCTCGGGTTGTTCCACATAGACTTCCTCTTTCATTGAACCATGCACGAAGACGTTCTTGACATCTGTCTGATGTAGGTTGAAGGTTCCATCCTTGTGACGCAACAAGGACTATGATCGAGCAGATGTTGGTGTATCGGGCAACAGGTGAAAATATCTCATCATAATCTACACCTTCCTTTTGAAAGAAGCCTTGAGCAACAAAGCAAGCCTTGAACTTTTCTGCACTTCCATCACCGCCATGCTTGATTTTGTAGAGCCACTTAGAAGTGACAACCAAATTGTCCTAGGGTCTAGGGACCACATCCTTCCATACTTGTTGCTTCACGGCTTCTTCAAATGATGAAAGCTCATTTCGAATGATAGTGCTCATGGCAATTAAATATCATTGGTACATGTTCGGCTTCTTGCCTTCACGGAAAGTCCCCCTCGGTGCAATGTGCCTCTCAACATTTTTGAGTCTCCCTAAGCCATGAGGGTCTCTTGTTGGAGGAGGAAGGTTCATGAGGGAGTGGATCAATAGGATGCATAGGTTCATCAACATCAGGCATCGTTTCGTCCTCTTTTGCACCCTGATTTCCTATGTCAGCTTCTTTGTCCTTCCTTAGGATAGGAAGGTTGTTGATCTTCCTGAGGGCCATATCTTCGTCGAAGGTGACATCATAACTTATCTCAACTTCCTTTTGACCAGCCATATAAATTCTATATCCCTTAGAGTTTTTACTATAGCCCACAAAGGTTCCTTTCTTTCCAGATGCACCCAATTTGCTTTTTTTCTCTTCCATCACAAGAAAATATATGGGGCTTCCAAAAATTCTAAAATGAGAGACATCGGGTTTCTTACTAGTGAACATTTCTTCGGAAATCTTGGAGTCGAATGCTTGATGAGGGCATCGGTTTTGAACATACACGACAGTATTTGTAGCTTCAGACCATAGAAACTTCGGAAGGCCTTGATCATGAAGCATGGCACAGACAACTTCTACAATAGAGCGATTCTTCCTTTCAGCCACACCATTCTGCTCAGGAGTGTATGGCGTTGTAGTATCCCTCTTAATGCCAGCTTATCTGCAATAATCTTGGAATTCATTGGATTCGTACTTGATCCCATTATCAGTCCTCAATATCTTGATTTTCTTCTTGAATTGGTTTTTGATCAAGGCTTTGAAGTTTCGGAACCAGGTGAATACTTCATCCTTCTTCTTCAAGAAGTAGATCCAGGTCTTACGATAATAATAATCCACAAAGGTGAGATAATATAAGTATCCTCCCAACGAGTTTACGGGCATCATACCAGATATGTCGGAGTGGATCAATTGCAATATGTTTGTGGCCTTGCTATTACTTGAGGGGAATGGTCCCCTTGTAAGTTTTCCTTCGGCACATCCCGAACATACACCTTCATGCACTACTTTGAATTCGGGCATACCTGTCACCCTCTGTTTCACATCGGGTAGGGCCTTATAATGAAGATGGGCGAACCTCTAGCGCCATACTTTAGATTGTAGAGATGTGTCGTAAGACATGGTTCCCAATGGACTTCTTCCAACTTGATACAAAGTGTCAACCCTGAACCCAAGAGTAAAAGCATCCTTGAAATTTCTTTTCCAAACACGTACCTTTCCATCAACAAAATCCACCTTGAATCCTTTATCTTCCATTGCTGAAATGGACACTAGGTTCTTCTTGAGATCGGGTACATATAGTACTTCCTGCAATTGAATTGTGTTACCTTGATTCAATTAAAGGGTAACATTCCCTACTCCCTTCACAGGATAGGTGGCATTGTCTCCAAGGATGATCTCCAAGTTTGTCTCATTTTCTATCAGGTTAGAGAGGGCTTCCTTGTATCCGGTGAAGTGCTTTGAGGCACCACTATCAATTAGCCAATTTCCCAAAGTGTCAGGAGGAGAGGTAGTGGAGAGGGCCAATATAAGATAGTACTCTTTTTGCATATTGTTAACAACGTTGGATTCATCATACCTGGAGTTCCTTGATTTCTTGGGGGGTCGACCATTTCCTTGATCTCCCACATTCCTTTCTCCTTTGCCATTGGACATTCCATTCCTTTGATCGCTGTTGTTGAAGTTGCCCCTGGACTTGTTATGATAGTCATCATCTCGAGGTGTATCCCTTCTATTAGGACACTCCCTTGCATAGTGGCCAAACTTATTGCAAACCATATTCCCTTCCTTCCATTTTTTAATCCTTGTCTTCCACGACTTTGCTTCTTTGAACCTGCATTGTTCTTTCTCTTAGCATGAGTGGAGAATGCAATGGAGTTGCTTCTATTATAAAGCATTTCTTGCTCCACCATTCTTGTTCTTGAATGCATCTCGACATCAATTCTTCAAACCTTGGAATTCGATCATTGTTGAGTATAGTGGTTCTAAATACACACCACTCAAGTGGGAGTCCTCCAAGGGTGGTGAGAGTAAGTTCCCTGTCAGGAATGACTTCTCCAATCGAGAGTAGATCATTCTTGATCTCAGTAATACTCAAGAAATAGGATTGAATGTCCTTGTCCTTACCCTTCTTAATATCCTCCAACTTATTCTTGAGAAAGATAATTTGATTAGCATTACAAAGCTTGAACATGTCGACCAACCTGTCGTGTATCTCCTTGGAGGTCTTCAATTCGGAGATATAGGCCATCAGATGCTTGTCAATGGAATCACTGATAATCTTCTTCGCTTTGACTTCAGCCTTATTCTACTTGGTCTTTGCAGTAGTTGGTGCATTTGAAGGAGGCTCAGGGGTATTTCCTTGCACATAATCCATCACTTCCTTCTCTTCCAAGGTCAAATAAAGAGACATCTTCCATCCATGATAGTCAGATTTATCATGGAGATTGTCTTCAGCCGGGAAGTAGGATGAGGAATCCATTGAGTCTTTTGTCCTTGTCCAACTACCTTTGGTGATTGCTCTTTCACTCTTGCTTGAGCTTTGTCTTCACCTCAGCTCTAATACCATGTTAATTTTAGGCAACAATGGTACGTTTTATGCTTTAGAGCAATTTTACTTCAATTTATTTATGAACCCAATATCAATTTCAGTTTAGCAATCACATAAACATGTAAGTAAAATGCTGATAGAACATAAACATAAACAGTAGAAGACAAGCCAAGACAAGATGACACAAGATGTGGCACCAGCCAGGGACAAAACCCAATGTGGGGAAACCCTTGATCAAATCTTCTTTTAGTCTTCAATAGTTCAGCAGAGAGAGACAGTACAATTTACAAATTCTGATAATTTATAATAGCAACAAAAGAGCCCTAACCAGAAAAGTCAACGTTGGTCAACAAGGAAGATTTGACCCTCAAAGATTTAGTCAACTTCAATCAACTTCGACCTCCAAACAACAAGATGAAACAACCCTCAAAACAGTGGAATTCAACCCAGTCAAAGTCTAGTCAAACAGTGAACCTGCAGTCAGCCCTAATCACAGTCAACATTGGTCAAACAAAGGTCAAACAACCTCGAATTTCATCCCCAGAACTACACCCTGCCCAAACAAAAATTCCTCACACAAAACTACAGTCAAAGATGGTCAACGCAGTCAAAACAGCGTCCTACAAATTCGGTCAACGGCTAGAATAGAAAAGTACAGCCCTTTGCACATGTGGAGAGCTGGCTAGAAATCCATACCCAATCATGTGAGGAGAGAGAGATGTGTGAAAGTGGAGCATGTCCAAATGAAGAGGAAGCATCATGAATTTATAGGCAAATGTTGAGGATGAATAGACGTGACTATTGGGCTTCTGAGCCTACATGAGTTTGCTGGCTGACCTTAACAATTTGTCCATAATCAAAATAAATTCATAACTTCATTTGTACATGTCAGAATCAGACGATCTTTAGATCAATCCTACACCTCTAGGAAAGAGGAATCTAATAAAAATATCAATTTTCATAAACAAGATGAACCATATGGAGTTTGGCCCTAGTTGCCAATTTTAACATTGACCTCGTCCAAGATCATGCACTTTGCTTTTGCCTAAGCTTCCTCATACTTCTTGAGAAGATCGACATCAACCAGAACAACAACCATCCTCAAGTCATAGTCCTTGATGCGATTTTTATACAAAACGACCATGATCCTGGCCTTCTAGATGACAAAGTTGGATGCCCCATCCAACATGTCCTGATCCCTCAGTCCATTTAATGGCCATCTCTGCTCAAATGAATGTCGAATTGGTTCTCTTCTCCCTCTTTCGTTGTCGCCCCAGCAAAACTCGGATTTGGATTTCTTTGGCGCAAGAAATCCTCTAAGGAACAAGCTCCCTCTGAATTTCAATTTCCTTCACGGAAATCACTCTGCCAACCACTATCGAACCACCCCTCTCTAATCTATCTTTGCTACTGCTCAGCACTAGATCAAGATTTATTGGCAAGAAATCTTCTAAGGAACTAATTCCCTCTACTTTGCTTCTGCATCACTAGGTATTGTTTTGCACCAATAGAATCAACACCCCACCAATAACTCCAAATGAAATCTGCACTGCTCCTTTAGCCACGGCAACTAGAAAAACGAGACTCAACAGTCTCCGAACTGGCCCAGTAACTATTGCGCTGCCCTTTGCAGCAAAAGTCTCCCAATCAGGCTGACGCAAGCTCTATGTGAGCCTCCCTTGGTGATTGCATCACCCTTCCTCTGCTCTCTTGGACTGAAACTGCATTGTCTCTCGGGACAATTGTCTTCATGCACAGATTTTCCTCTACCCTTTCGCTGATGGCTTCAGTCCTCCTTGATCTACAATCGCTCTGGCACCTTCTGAAAATTGTTGAATCTAACAAATCAGAATTCCTACTCCAGTAAACTAATTTGCATTACCTACTTGTGTTCTTCATTTTAACAAGTTATTTTCAGAAAATATTAATGCAAATACACTATAGCCTACACCAATATATAGATCAAGTACTGAAAGAATAAATGAGACAACCACACAAAGGACACACTTATTTTTGGACTAAACATCCCCGGAAAAACCTAGTGTGGGAAAACCGGTGCAGCAGATATGAGGATTTTATTATTAAGCAGATTTATGAATACAACTAGGGTGGCAAATCCGGCTCACCCAATAGAGAATAAACCCGGCAGAAGTACCTCAATCCGGAGACAGATATTTTGGCAGATCCAGCAACTGGATGAACAAACCCCACAGGTGACTGCGTTGTCCCTAGCATTGTGCAGCGATGGCTGCTCCCAGCTCTGTGCTGGAACTGCGTCACCTCCTCCAAGAGCTGCGTCACCCTCCCAGTGAGCTTTCTCGGCTCAAAAATCAATCTATTGCACTGGTGCCTGATCTACCTCACAGAAACCCCAACGCTACCTCTAAGTGACTGCGTCAACCCTCTAGCCTTTCTGTGACCCTCCTAGAGTTGCGTTGTTACTCCTTGGTGTTGTACTACCTCTCTGCTATGTATTCTCGGCCTTGGACAAAAGTCCCGCTGCCGAAATGCCCCTCTCTGCACTAGAAGCTCACTCTGAAATTCTTAGCAAACCACACCCCAAAATTTCGATTTAGCTCAAGTGCTACTCTCACTGTGTATGTTCTCCAACTAACCCCAAGCCTTCCTTTATACTTTTCCTATTGAGAAATCAACGGTCGTGATCTAATCTCTAATCAACGGCTAAGATTAAATTAGGCTTGACCCTTATCTCTTAGAAGCTTCTCACCCATATTTTCATTAATATCCATTAATACTTTAATTTTCCTAAGTTTAGACTTAGGAACCCCATTAAAAATATTAATTATTTTAATAAAATACAACCCGGGTGGAATTTCACCAAACGATTTCTGGGTCTTGGAGATCTCATGTGTTCTAGCCCCTCCACAAAATTTCGGAGCTAGAGCACATCTGATGCTACCCAAAAATCAACATTTAGCACATGGGCAAAGGCCAATGCATGAGCTTTACCCCATTCTCATGGCCATCACCTGGTTCCTATACGCCCTAGATGAGCCTCTTTTATCATTCAGGAACTCATGATTGTCCCAACCCCTGGTGGGCAATGAACCGCCCCACGCCAAAAGTTGTATCCACTGCTATACTTTACATATCATGCTCCTACTCCTTGAGCCCCAAGCAGTTAACCAAAGAAAAATCATAAAAAGCAAAAGGCAAATGAAGAAGGGTGGAAACATCAAGGCCAGGGTGACTCATACCACGATTGCTCCCTCCTATACATTATATACCCGAGTGTGGTCTTCCCCTTTATTAACTACCTTTGTACCTTGGCATGTGACCTAGGATTTCTCCTTCCATCTCCTACTTTGTTCCATCATTTTATCACATGCCACAATCTTTTGAAGTATGTATCTTGGACATATCATCCCCTTTAAAAGTAGAAACCACCTAATAGGGCACTTGGTTAAACCCTTTGGAGCTTGGAGACATTAGCACATTCCAAATCCCACCATGGAAGGGCATGCCATTATGAAGTGCCCACTTGTTGTCCATAGTTTGTAAGCTTTTTAACTCGATTTCTTTAAATGACTTGTTGTACTGGAAGGCAAGAGGATGCATTGGATTTTATGCAGGATTGCAAATGGTCTCCATTTTGGGTTTGGTCTCCCTATACGGGGTCCTAACCCTCCAGAGGGCCACATTGGCACATGTAGGGTGCGTGTAGAGAGCCATGGGCCTCCACAGCAGTAGAAAACATTCCGGAATCCCCAAAGATGTTCAAAGATTGCTCGAGTTTCATCTATTGGACGAGAAAGATGCATCTGGTTCACCATGCCTAGTTGGCCCCACAGTTGTATCATGCACTTGGCAGATGACCCAGAACCTGTATGATGATGTGGCATCACTTACACCATCATCTGAGCCCTTGTTGATGGTCTACAAACATCTTTCAATCTATTTGGAGACCCATGAGGACACTTGTGTGCCCTCACACCCATTGGGAGCATCACATGTTTATTATTTGGAGAACATGGGGCCAAACCCTTGTCCACTAGTTTTGGGAATCCTATATCTCATTATGGCACCTATGGACTTGATTGGGTCTCTTAGGAGGCCCAACGACATGCATTATTGATCATTCGACCTCTTGAGAGGCTTTTCCTTTGGTTTATGAACTAGTTTGATGAGCTTGTCACCAAAAGTTTGTTATGTTGCACATTATTTTATTCTAGGGGCTGATGTAGAACTAATTAGTTAAATCGAACTCATTAGAAGTATTTATACTATAAATAGAAGTGATGAGGATTCATTTTAGCATCATCACTTGGATTTGGAACTTGTATCTCATTAGAGATTTTCGCTCTCCTTCTTGGAGGACAAATTATTGGAGAATGGAATGAATTTTGATGTTTGAATTATTTTCTCATGTCTTGGAGCTTCTTGAATGGCAAATTTTGGATGGTTGGACATATTCTTATACATGTAACTACAATTTAATGCTATTCTTTCTTTTTATTTTTGTCACATACATTGTTGTTGGGATTTCGCTATATTAGGGCCTATTTCTGCATCTATTTATGCGAAGTTGTGGAAATTTTGTTTCTAGATAGTGAATGCTTCACGTATGGACCATGTATAATGAATGAATGTTCCTAGGGATGTTTCATTATTGAAATTCATCCTAATAAGCCATCTATCTTGCAAAACGAAGTATAAAGCCTTTAAAGCTTCTTTTGTTGTTGCCCCAATGCTAAGTGAAGTTGTTTTTTAGGCCTTCTTGACCTAGAAAATCCAAAAGTCCATAGTCATAATTCTACTAGACTCCAATCTTCCCAAAGGATTAGGCATTGGTCCACCAAAAGGCGATCACTTTAAACCTTATTCATTTTGCTCCCTCTTCTTTTCTAGCCTTAGCCCATTAGCTCTCTTAGGGAATCATTTATCTTGCGAACCACCCATTAGAAAATTTCGATCTCTTGGCTCTTACTGTGTTAGTGTGTCTCCTAGGTGCCCTCCAATTTTGAAGAAATTCCGATGGTGGGATTTTGAGATATCTCAAGCCCTAGCCTCGAGATCAAATCTTGCCCGTGGTTTCCTTAGGCTAGAAACCTCATTGGGATCCTCACATTTTCTTGCATTAAAAATTCTTTCTTTGGTCCCCTTCTCCCTCCGAAATAGGTTAAGCATATCATTGGTTGCTAAACCCTACCCCCTTGACCTAACCCCGGGTCCACTTGGTCCCGTGTGGTCCCATACAATATTAAGGATAATTCTTCAAGGATCACTTGGAATCCAAGCTTTCACAAGAATTTTAAGGCCTAGGAACCTCTATTATAAGATACATACCCTAAACCTAAACCTTAAGATTCTTGAGAGTTTTCAACCTTGCCTTCCAAAGCAAGCAAACCACATATTTGAGCCTTTCTTGTGAATAGGCTTCCAAGATCACCCCTCACCCTATCATTGGTCCATCCATTTCATGATACTTATCATAACAAGTCTCCTCCCATCGGTGAAAGTCCGTAAATAGTAAGGAGCCATAGCCGAGGTGATAGTGTGCTATTGCTCCATTGTTTCCCCTAGCCTAGTAGTAGCCCTTCAAGGATCCCCTTTTAAGACCCCTACTAATTTGAACAGTAACATTTCTACAGCCTTTGTCGCGTTGGAAGCAGGTCTGCCTCTCTAGTGAATCATTGAGGAATTGATTCATTGATGACAATTCAAGTATTCCTCTAGCAACTCCACTCATTCTTAAAACCCCTAGTTTACTTGAAAGTGACAACATTCCTCCTGTAACTAGGGTTGCTGCAAAAAGGACAGAAAGATCCCCATCACCTATTGGGACCACTCTTCTCCCTGAATTTTAGGAGGTCAGTGATCCTACCCCAAAGATAGCAACTAGTTCTACGACTAACCATCCTAAGATGACCACGAGTGAAAGACACTTGGTTAGTGTCTTTGCCCATTTGAATTTGAGTGGATCCCAAAACATTAACTGAAAAGTATAACCGATGGTTACCCAAATTCAAAGGGGATGCCACTATGTGTGTCGATGACTTTGTTGAAGAATTCTATTGACACATGTACCCTAGAATGATCTTTGATGAAGATAGGCTCATGATGCTTTTTGCTCTATCACTTGAAGGACAAGCAAGAGAATGGTACCTTAGTCTTCCCCCAGCATGCATCGAGGATTTTGATGATTTTGAAGACCAATTCATGAAAAGATGGTCATGCAATGCCCAAGGAAGCCTTAACCTCGAAAATTTCTATCAAATAAAGGGGAGGGAAGACATCCGAGAATTCATTCAAAAGTTTGATAAGGTAATCTGAGATATCCATGATCACTTGAAACTGTTATGAACATAAAACCGTTTTTAGAAACCAACCCATGATAATTGCCCATAGTATTTTAAAAGTAAAAGAAAAACAAAAGGAATACAAAATCTCTTTATGTGAATGGTAAGTTTTACTTTTTATGTGGAAAATGTTAATGGAGGTTTTAGAAACCAACCCATGGTAATTGCCCATGGTATTTTAAAAGTAAAAGAAAAACGAAAGGAACACAAAATCTCTTTATGTGAATGGTAAGTTTTACTTTTTACGTCGAGAACATTAACCGAGTCAAAAGTACATAAATGAACATATATTTTATAATATACGCCAAAGGTGAATAGCCACGTTTCACTAGGGTTGTAACTTTTAAAAAAGAAAAAAATAATATTATAAATAAAAGATATATAAAGAGAAGTATTATATTATAAAGAGGTATTTAAAGAAAAGTTCAAGTCATAAAATTATTGAAAATATATATAAGTACAAAGCGGATATTATTATAAAAGGTTACATAAGGAGAAAATATCAATTAAGAGTTTACATTAAAGTGAAGTTGAATTAAAGTTTACGAGTAAATTTAAAAAATAAATAATAGTAGATAATAAATAATAATCATAATAATATAAATATGATAATAAATAATAAGTAAATTAACTAATGGTTAGTTAGTTAATGGTGAAAAGGCATGTCTTAGAGACATGCTTGTTCATGAAAGGGTACTTACCTGGCTATATTTACAGGACCCTCATTGTCATTTGTACTCATCTTACATCAATTCTTTATATAATACATAATTTACACTTACTATCCTATGATGGATGTAATTATTTATGAAGTATTTTAATATTTCCGCTACGTATACGACTTTTGGTCGTTACATTGGTATCAGAGTTGTTCGATCCTCTAGTCACTCAACCGCTGCACAGATTCATGTTCTTTGATCCAAGTCTTTGACCATCAAATTCATGTTAAACATAAAGAAACAAGTTTTGACGTTTCCTTATAAAGGGAAGATGGTCGTGTTTCGAGACATAGTTGCGGGGGAGCGCCCCCCCCCCCCCCGATCCCGCTCCCGAAGCGCGCTCCGGGCGGGAGCGGCTCGGGATCGCGCTCCCTAAACCGCTCCCGGACGGGAGCGATTTTCGGGAGCGCGCTCCCTACCTGAAATTATTCGCTCCCTGCCGATTTTGGGAGCG
>APFE031101465.1:0-13129 GCA_000404065.3 Pinus taeda
ATTAGAATAAGAAGTTCTGCAGCTCCACAACAATAAACCTGTGTTGCCCTCATGATGAGAAAGTCACATAGTTAACACTACAAGACAACCCAATAAAATTCACCATTCACTGTGAATGTGATCTAGACTTTTCATGCAGTATGAATTAATTGGGTTGGTGACTCGTGATCAGTAAACCCCACAACAATAAACCTGTGTTGTCATGATGATGAGAAAGTCACATAGTTAACACTGCAAGACGACGCAATAAATTTCATCGTTAACTATGAATGTAATCTCCACATTCCATGCAGTATGAATTAATTGGATTGGTGAGTGGTGATCTCCCAGCGAGTGGTTACCACTTACCATCCTACCAGTGATGTTCACAGCTTAGAGATTATAGTTCAAGTTACAAATTCTAGTTATTTTAGCGATCACATTTTGAGAATAGATTGCAGACCACTCTCACAGTTTGAGAATAGAAATCTGTTCAGTGGTTCTTAAGCTTTTTGTTGGTAGTTTTTGCACTTGGATTTTGTGTTTTTTTCGAAGATTCTTTCGCGTTTTTGTTCTATAATTTTCCAAATTCAATATTGAAATAGTGGCTCTAATGAATATATTTACAATCTTGATCAAAAGTGATTTTAATATATAAACAGAGTTTGTATTTCACATATTTGTAATTTAATCATGGGATCTTGCAAAATACTCTTCCTTCCACCCTTCTTTAAACTATAAGACCTTTTCTCTGCTATTCACATGGATTTAGTAAGACTCAACTCTCTTCTCAGTTCTTTATGTTTCTATCAGTGTCTCTTTTTTTCTTTGTCTCATTCTCCTAGTTTGCGCTCATGGAAAACCTAATTTGAATTCTAATACACATAACTCAAATGCCCATTTTATTGAAATAATGGCAAAGTCCGATAAAATCCCACCCAAACCCATAGGGGAAGGGTAAGGCCAAGTGAAAAACTTAATTTGAATACTAATGCACATAACTCAAATGCCCATTTTACTGGAATAATGACGAAGTCCGATAAAATCCCATCCAAACCCATAGGGGAAGGCTAACGTCATGTGAAAACCAAGATGAGTACCCAAACCAACCAAAGATGCTCATCCCCAAACTACAAATTTATAGTCACTTTTCACTACAAGGACAGGCTCGAGTTCCACAGCCTCACCCTCCCTTTGGATTAGAAAGGAAAGACGATTTCAATGCAAAACCTTTGGATTAGAAAGGAAGGACGATTTCAATGCGAATGGAAATGGCAAAGGGCTAATGCATTGCATCAACACCTGTATTGTCAAAGATGGCACCCATTTTTGTTGTTGGTAATACACCCATAGCCCAAGAATGGTCTTAAATTTATATCATTTATATAATTTTTAGAAATGGTGTTTTTTTCATAGTTTTAAACATATTTTAAAATAAATTTCTAAAGCATTATATTTTTATATATTATGTATCTCAAATTTATTGTTAATTAAAGTCAACAAAAAATAATACAAAACATAGAATAATTAGACTAGGTTATTATATATATATATAAGAAAATCCCCATTACAGTGGAGGGTGCTACAAAGGATTTAGGTTGGGGAATAATTAAGTACCTAATAACTCCAATAATTACCAGTTGCCTATTTTAGTGAATACTTATATCACATAATTATAAAAATAATTGTTTAATTCTAATTGCAACAATATTTACATTTATTATTTTCATGCGAGAATAATTATGAATATATCTTTTTCACTTTATAACATATAATTTTGTTATTTCTTAGAATAAAAAATTTACAAATATGTAGATACATATTTTCCATCTATTTTTTCATTATTTCCATCTTAAAAGAATGGCTAAATATTTTAACAATTTGGAAAAATCACAGAAAAAATTTATCAACAAATCTCAAATAAAAACGTAACAATAACATGATACAACAAAACATAGAAATTTTGCAACAATTATAAATACTTATAAATACAATTTTGGAAAAATTAAATCAAACCTATACAAATAAATATTAAAAATCATATAATAGACCATTTAAAAGAAAAACAGTCATGAAAAAATTCTCTGACGGGTAAGATCACCCATCAAATTTAACACCTGTTAACAAGTCTTCAAAGAGAGACATGTGCATTTATATATACGCAGGATTGAAGCGACAATAGCAACATTTTTTCCATAAAAATCATTCCCACATATACTTCCACAACGAATTTCATTTTCGTATCAGGTTAGGTTTAATTTCATGTCTGCGGGTCTTCCAAGTAGGCCTACCGCACGCATCTCTTCAATTTTCAATCCAAAGTTTGGTGCAAAATATAAAAGTTTAAGGATGATTTTTTAACTTTTTTCCAATGGGACGAAAAGAATTATAATAATAAATTAGTGGTTTAAATTTTTCCATATGCCTATGGTATTTTTCAAACATATTTTCAAGATTCAAATATGCAATTGTTGATCACAATAGAGTGGTGTTTCATTTCTAACTTCATTGGAAATATTTACTAAAAAGAAAGAAAGAAAATGAATGTATTTTATGTTAATTTTTTTTTTAATATAATATTTTTTTTGTTATTTAGATTGAATCTAAAAAATATATGCAAGTCTATTATACATCATTTAGTATAATAAAAGTCTCTAAAAATATATGAGAATAATTACATAAATATTTTTAAAGTTTTATTGAGTAAACAATTCTTAAAACTTTAGTGAGTACATAAAAGCTTTTTGTCTGCATAACTGATTACTAAGAAAAAAACTACAAATTAACATGTAGACATATGTGTACTGCTATAAACATGATAAAATTGTTGTTTGTGTATACATATATGTAGTTTCAAAAATGACAAAATACAAAACCATTGTATACTTAGCTTATGGCCACAATACACAAGCATAATGACTTGAAAATGTGTTTAATAGAGACCAATTATGAGGACTTTACAAAATATTGCCAATATATTCTTCATAAATTAGAAAAAGTGTCCAAGTATAGTGCTCATTTGGACAAATCAATGACCATAGAATTTAATTCTCTATGAATATGTTGGAAGGTGATTTCCTAAAAGTTCTCCTTCATCTCAAGGACATGGATTTCCAAAAGTCCAAGTTTAAGACCTCAAGTTGTGTTTTACCTTCCAATCAGTGTATCACACATTTGAACTCACCAAAAATTGCAAGCATCTTATTCCTTTAGACTTAGCTAAATATATAAGTGTCCAACTTGCAAAAGAAATTGTTTTTGTATTTTATCCTACTTGAATAACAATTCTAAACTCATAAGGCTTGTTTCATGATAATTTGATAAGACCTCTGCCCCCATATCTTTCCCCTTGGTTTGCATCATTAAAGAAGTCCACATGGAATAATTATAACAAACTAAGAATTATAATCCTTCTTTGACTTTTTTCTTTTTGTTTAGGATTATATTCCATATAAAAACCCACAATCATGAGAATTTGTATTTCGATATCAATAGAAGGTTTTTTGAAGATAACCTTGTTCCTTAATTCCATATTCTTGAGGCCACAAAGATTGGAAGGGTGTGGTCTTTCGTGACTTAATATTCCAATATTTCAAACTATCCACAAAAGAGATTTGCTCTAACTTTTCTTTTATGCCTAAAACTTGTAGCACTCATTTCCATAATTCATGTGCAATTTCATAGAAGAAAAATAAATGATCGAGGGTTTCTTCTTGAACCTTACAAAGCCTACATAGGTTTGAGCCATAAAAGCATATTCTCTCAAGATTTTCCTAGGCTAATATTTTGTTTTGTAGAACCAACCATATGAAACATCTCATCTTGTTCATAATGCTCCATTTCCAAATTCATTGGTCCACCAATGGACATTATGTTCTACAATTGAGTGTGAGATGACTTCATAAGCAAGCCTCTCTTTCACCTTTAGAGAAGTATTGTCCTAGCTCCAAGATAGGGAATCATTTCAACCATTTAAGAATATGTTATTATTCTACAATCCCTTTACAAAGGTATTCTATTCATCAGCTAAATCACCTACTTACAATGTCTGTAGAACCCATCCAATAACCGTAAGAAAAGTGATTGGACTCAACCTTCTTGAAATTGTTCATAAAGTAGTAACAATGAAACGGTCATTAAAAAATGTGATGTATACACAATTCTATTTATAATTAAACCTAGTAAATTTGATCTTTATAAATTTGTAAAAGTTATAAGGGGGTGAATGCATGAAGCTGAGTTCCAATTTTTGGCAAGCACTTGCATTGGGAGGGGGAAAAGAAGCTTGATCGAGAAATATTTTAGCCCTCAATCTAGTTATTTGAGGGCTTAAAAATAAACCCTTGATCGAGCTCCTATGTAGCCCATAGTTACACATGAGCTCAATCGAGCTATTTTTTTAAATTCCCACCTAAAACAAAGCAGAACATTTATGGTTGGAAGGCCTCAACTGAGTTATGCCCTTGTTTAACCATGTCAAGAGCTCGATCAAGGGTTTGTTAAACCCTGAATCGAGCTATTTCAAATTTTACCAAGTGTTGAGGGCGAAAAAAAAGAGTTTTAGCTCCCATTCTACAAATTTCTCTACAACAACATTTTTTAGCCTTGTAGACTTAAAGGAGTATTTGTACTTATGTGGCAAGGAATCCTCTATCCAACCCCATATGAGTTTGGTATTTTCGAATTTATATAATACTTTTCATCTATTTTATTTTAAACTTTATACTTGAATTTTTTTGGACAATTTGAGAGGGGTTGAACAAAAATAAAAAACATAAAATATACAAAACAAAAAAAATTCAAAAAATACCACCATCTTCATTTATTAGTCCTCTCCAAAAGGGTACTCTTGGTTTTTTAATTTACTTAAATAGTAGAAAAAAAATCGTATGTATCTGAAAATGAAATTCAAATATTAATTCGTCAACTTCAAATAATAATCAAAAATAATAATTTTGATATAATATATATATATATATATATATAAAATTATATATTATATAAATATATAAATATATAGATATATATCTATATCTATATCTATATCTAGATCTTACCATATCTATATCTATATCTATATTAGATCTATATTATATATAAATATAGAGTATATATATATAATAATATATTATATATCTTAAACAAAGTTATTACACTTGTGCATACACATACATGTTAAGTTGTGCAAATTTTGCAAGGACAAGCATTTAATTTAATGGAAAATTGACAAATTATATGACACTAATTTTTTTTGCAACAAAATATCATTAGGACAAACACATATTTCTCCACAAATTGTCTTTTTATTCCCAATCAAGATTCACAAAGCTTATATGAATTTTGAGGGCTTCAATTCCATAAAAGACAAAAAATTTGAATCGAGCTATTTCAAATTTTACCTTAAGGGCTCGATCAAAGTGTTGAGGGCCTAAAAAATAGAGTTTTAGCTCCCATTCTACAAATTTCTCTATAACAACATTTTTTAGCGTTGTAGACTTAAAGGAGTATTTGTACTTACATGGCAAGGAATACTCTATCCAAACCCATATGAGTTTGGTATTTTCAAATTCATATAATACTTTTCATCTATTTTCTTTTAAACTTTATACTTGAAATTTTTTGGACAATTTGAGAGGGGTTGAACAAAAATCAATAACATAAAATATACAAAACAAAAAAAATTCAAAAAATACCACCATCTTCATTTATTAGTCCTCTCCAAAAGGGTGCTCTTGGTTTTTGAATTTACTTAAATAGTAGAAAAAAATCGTATGTATCGGAAAATGAAATTCAAATATTAATTTGTCAACTTCAAATAATAAATCAAAAATATAATTTTGCCATAGAAAAAATAGAAAGGTTCAATATACAGTTTTCTCTCTGTACGAGATTATAATATATATATAGATATATAATATATAAATAATATATATATATATAATATATAATATATATATATATATATATTAATAATAAATATATATATATATATATATATATATATCTATCTTAAACAAAGTTATTACACTTGTGCATACACATACATGTTAAGTTGTGCAAATTTTGCAAGGACAAGCATTTAATTTAATGGAAAATTGACAAATTATATGACACTAATTTTTTTTGCAACAAAATATCATTAGGACAAACACATATTTCTCCACAAATTGTCTTTTTATTCCCAATCAAGATTCACAAAGCTTATATGAATTTTGAGGGCTTCAATTCTATAAAAAGACAAAATAATTTGAAATTTCATCGCTACATTTGGCCCAAAACTGTAAATCATCTCCTTGGATTAATCTAATGTTTATATAATTAATATACATTTGTCAATTGGGGCCATCTTGGGTGGTTGAATGGAATGGTTGTTATTTATCTTTCCTACTCAGAGCTAGTGACTAGGTGAGTTATAAAATAAATATTGTTATAATGACTTTGCGCCTATGAATATTGTTAATGTAGTATTGGCTTATAGCCTTGTGAACTCTTAAATGAGTATACATATGGAGTACTCTAGCCCTAACAAACTTTTTTTTTAACACAAAACTTAAAATTTACACTTCAAAAAGGACTATTATCTATATAATATATAAATTTCATGTCTCTATATGAAATACATACATACATACATACATATATATCTAGAGAGAGAGAGAGAGAGAGAGAGAGAGAGAGAGACTTGCAAATTGGTCACATAAGCATGCTCACATGTGTATTTTTAAAATAAAAATAAATTATTTCAAAAATAAATATAGAGTCTAGCCCTAGCAAACCTGTTTTCCAATACAAAACTTAAAATCTACACCTCAAAATGGATTACACCAAGACTTGCATTCTACATCAAAATATGAATGAGATGTGTCCTCAATAGTATGGTGACACATGCCGTTTTGAAATAAAAGTAAATTATTTTATAAATAAATAAACAACATCGACTATAATAACACACATGTTTGGTTAGTTTTAGTTAAAAGTATTGCAAAACATCAATAATCTCACTCTCACTATCCTCACTCCATTAATTGTTGATATTACAACTTGTAGAGAAAGAGATTGGTAAAAAAAATTAATCCTTGCGAAGCAATACATTTAGATATAATATGAGAATAATTAAAAAGTAATATATATATATATATATATATTATCCCATGAAAATATTTTAATGTTTAAAGAAAGTAAATAAAATTAAAAACAAAATAATATAGGATATAGATGAAGTTTGGGTTATTTATTTTATTTTATGCTTATGTTCTATTTATTTATTTTCTAAATAAAAAATCATAATTTCCATTAATAGGATATGAAAATTACATTTTGGATATGCACACATTTGTGCATTCAAAAAATGGTTGTTAAAAAATACAACCATCCAAAAAAGAGTAAAAATTAGGTCTTTAAAAAGCCCTTATGATGTCCAACAAAAGTCCATCAATACTAGTAGCATGTCATAAATACATAGCAAAAAACACATTAACCTCCGAGTTGTATGGGAATTATATCTAAGAGAAATAGAGAAAAAAGAAAAGTTTGTCTTCATTCACTAATTATGTCCCTTTGCATGCCTTCTATGAGATTCAAAGGATGTATGATCTAACTGCTCCATGATCTTCCAATTGCCCAAATTCTTCTCACCGCCCACTTTAGAGAGAGTTCCTACAATAGAGTTTATTTCCCTATATATATGACAACAAGTAATCTCATCAAAACCATGTTTTAACTATAATATTTCTTCAAGGATTGGTATTAGTATGTGAATTTGACATCTTGTAAACTCATTGACTGAATTTATAACAATAAGTGAATCCTAAATGTTAAAAAATGCAACAAGAAAGTCTCAATTTGATTTTTCCTTGGTCAGATTGAGAAAATTTGAATTTCCACTTTGAGATATGGCCTATTGAACTTTAGGGGTTTTGTTGCATTTGAAATATAGGAGAAGAGCTTATCAAAGGTCCGAGAGCATATCACAAATCGCAAATTAGAGGTGCAAGGCAACGATGATGTAATCAGAGGTTCGGGGTGAAATCAACGATTAGCGATCTCCGATATCGCAAATCGGAAATCGGGGGTTCCAAAGTACAACGCAAATAGAAAAAGCGTAAATTGACAATCGATGATATGAAAGTAACCACTATAAAGGAATTGCGGGGAAAGAATGTCGATAAGCGTAAATAACTGGGAAAGGCCGAAAGCGATTTACAAAGGAAATCAACGAACCAAGAAGAATTTATAAAAAATAAAAATAAAAACGCCAAGGGAAAATGGGCCTTTTCTCTCTCCTCTAGAGGGCCACGTGGCATAATACTATTGGTCTTGATAAATCCATGTGGCATCTAACGTCAATGACAGTACGGAAGACACGTGACATGAAAATCTGGCATTTTAAAGGGTCCAAAGAGGGCATATCTGAGTGACATGTGGCACCACTCACAATGTCCCATGTGGCAATGATGACGTCACATCGGAAATTGAAAATCATAGGTTGAGGCTTATCGACACTTTGTAATGCAGTGCACACAGGGGAAAGTGTGATAAAGGGGCTTCGATGTGGGGTTGGTCCGCGGTCACAAAGGCATAAAAACCAAAGGCAGAGTTGGAGGTCGAGCGCTAAAGGACTATTACAATCGAAGATCACAAACATGTTGCAACTTCAATATAAAAACCCCGATTGTGATCCACCGATAAAGGGGCACCGATATAGGGGCTGGCCCACAGTCACATAACTCTACAAAAGGAACCAAGGGCTAAGCGTAGAAGGTGGTCGGCGATCAACAATCTGTGAAACTTGATATCACCTCACTCTAAGTTGAATCCCCAATTTGAAAATGCCAATTGGAGAGATCTGATCTAAAGGCTAAGCTAGAGGGCATGACCCCTGCTCATTTGAGAAGAAATGCAGAAAAGGGCTAAACCATAAGGGGGCAAAAGGAGATCGGGGCTCGCTATTCTGTAATGCTTTTAAGAGTAAAAGTCCCGATGCGGTGATGTTCCGATAGCATGGTACAAAGCTTTAAGGGCAGATGGGTCAACAACTCAGACATTGAATAGAGGCATGGAGCAGTTGCAAATCGATATGGGCTAATCATGTAGAAGCCCCTGCAACAAGAAACCAAGGACTACATGGGCCGCAGAAATGGATTCGACTGCTTCATTGGATGTCTTCTATGAGTAAATGAATGTATGGGAGCTCAAGAGGACTGGATGATACATCATGGAGGTCCATGCAGAGGGAATGCAAATTACTGCCTAGAGGACCTCTATTATTGTTTCATGGTATGAAACTCATAGTCAAACCACTCTCAGCTTTGGAGAAAGAGCGATTTAGGCAGTTAAGGCAAAAGCGACAGAAACCTGCACAGCAGCTAGAGAAGCACACCAAGTCAAAGACGTGGCATAACCAGAGGCCATAATAGGAACAACTAGGAGATGTTTTCCTCACCATCAGTCAATTTTCCTTAATTTGTTTTATTCGAGTATTTATTGCATTTTAAACAAAGGAATCAAATCCTAATTTTTATCATTGTGGGCAATAGAGCTATTGCACATCGAGACAACTAGTCGATTAGATGGATGGATGCTCAAGCTGAGATATTTTTGTAATTAATTTCCAAGCTCTCCCTCTCCTTATAAAATGGAGGAAGAAACACTTAATAGAGGTTCTGAAATTTTGCACTCGCAATGGTCCAAATTCTTTAGTTCCATTTTGGTTCTAATTTCTTGTTCATGAGGGACTTGATCTACATATTGATAAATGTAAATGGACTGGTGAATGGGACTCATTTTGAAGATTAATGAAACTCTTTGGTGATTCCAATCATGGTAATGCGCAATATGTTTTCCCCTGTGTAAATCTCATTTAATATATGTTTTTCTTATTCTGGAATAGTGCAATGGAGCTGTAGGTTTCACCCTTGTTCATGATTTTATATTTGTTTCTAAGAAGTAACAATACATGCGTTAGCTACATATTTACTTATGTACCTGTAATGTGCACAAATGTACTTATGCTTTTGGTGACAAATGTACCCATGAGGTATATGGCCTAAAACCTTGACTAGCGATCCATTGTTTCTACCATTCCACCTCTTCAATCTTCCATACCTCTATCGGAACATGGTTGCTTAGGATTATGTTTTGTTTACAACCCTATGCATTGAATTCACTCCTTTCTTTCGTCCTCTTCATGTTACTACAATGCCAATATTAAGACTCATTATTGTTGTGTGTCGGCCACCAGAACAAGACATTTCTCTTTGAGGTTGGCTCGATTTACCCCATGAACATTCAAATCCATGTATTGGCTTAAGTTTACCTTCATGATGGACGATTGAACCAATCCCCACTTTATTATCTTTTCAAACTACGTGACAATTGGAGTGCAACAGAGAGACCCCACTGATAGTCTTCCATGCACTCCTCTATCTAAGATGTCTTAGGCACTAGTCTATAATCAACCCAGAGGCTGTCTCTAGGAATCTTTCTATATCTCCTGAAGCACTTGTGCTACAGGTGCTAGAAAAAGCGACAACAATCCCAACAGCGGACTATATTCACAACCTAAATCTAGGTTCCTTCTGAATGCTCTCCCACTTTGCGTAGTCCTAGACATCAATTTAAAGGCATAACCCGCTTTTCACACAATAACATCTAATCCAGGTCTTCATGGATTTCATGTACTTACCACTCAGTCCCTTGAAAAACATGTGCTCTACTTCACTATAGTTGGTGGACATATCGATCACGAACTCAGTAATGAATCCTCCCATAATACTATCAATCCAGTGGTTGACATCACGCACGATTTTGTTTTCTAAAGACTCTGAGCGCTTCACTAGTTCTATTGTCCACATAATAGGGTCGTCAAGCTTCCGGATACCCTAATTATCTGCCAATTTCGACAACCACTCGTGCAATTCGTAGGGGAAAGAGCAAAAGAATATCTTGTGTTCATTTCTGAATAGGTATCTATTCAGCCACTCTTCCTTAGACAAGCATGGATTCCTATTCTCTCGAGCTACAAAAGCATGTATTTTTTTATCTATCCACTTTTCAATTTCTTTCTTAGTGGGGAGCCACTTATCACACATCCCTGAGATATATCATGGTCCTGAAAATGGAAACATTTGTTGGCTTGATAATCCTTGACTCAGGTTCAAAGTTATCTAAACCAACCAAAAAAACCTTAAATTGTTGGCCCTTTCAACAACAATCTGTGTAGCGCAAGCTACAGTCTCAGTCAAAGAAGTATTGGTGGGTGACAGAATCAGGTCTTTGCATCTAGAGGTCTATGTGATGGGTTCGTGTGCCTTCTAGGGCTTACTTCTCTCTTCACAAACCCCAATCTTTCTGACACAACTAATTACAATAATTCACATAAACATCATCTATACCTTCGTGAATATCTTGAAACATTCATAACATCAATAAATCATATCGATCTACTACTTTTGCACATAAGATAAGCATTCATTCATATAATTTCATATACAGAGTGGAAATACAAAAGCTGTAGAAGTAAATACATATACACATATACAAAATTTATGGATCAAAAGTGTTTGTATCAGATGTTTTTTTGCAAGTACAAACTCTTCTTCCCTACGCACTTAGCTGCTAAGGTCTGCGCACTCAGCCTGCAGACTTACCAAAGTCTCTGTACACTCAGCTGCAGGAGCTTTCTCCTTTTCCTATGTACATGAAACAAACTTTCCTGCATTATCTTACTTTCCCATACAATGATCTTCTATCAATGAGTTATGAGTTTTTTCCTAGACTTGTTATGATCGTTCTATATATATCCTTTTCTTTTGTAATACCATGTTCCATGGACCATGAGCGGGTCTCAAAACTTCTTATCTCATAAAAACCTAAGGGACTAAAGCCCCTTTGCCTCTTATTACCTTCACGCTCCACTTCCACAAATCACGAAGACTTTACGATTAGACAAAAAGTAAGTAGCAAAACTTGACCCGAGGGAACCCTATCCCAGCACCACATCTCCTCACTAACCATTTATGTTATCCTTCTAGGGCTAACTTGGTTACTCCCCTTCCAAATGTGGTCTCAATCTACCTTGTATATATATATCAGCATTCATTTATACCATCAAATCAATGAAAAGTAAATGAACTTCCTCAAAAGAAGGCTCATCTTGTTTTATGATACTCATGATTCAATCAATTTCTTCCTCCTCTTCACTAAGGCCATTTGGTCTTTTGTTATTAATATGTTTTCCTATTCTAAATTCACTTCTCTTCTTGCTAGGAATGGACACTTCCCTTCAATAATGCTTAGTATGATTCATATTGTGAAAACACCCATAACCTACCCAAACATATTATAAGCATAGACCCTCAATTAAAAAATAAAAATGCATAAACTCTATAGGGACATTCTTAAACGAGAGATTGGATCTGCCTCTTGGAAAAATATCATATCTAAATTATATCGGGGCATTCTTGAAAGGGAAAAACAAATCCACCTCTTGAAAATGTACAAACTTATACTTAACTAATTCAAATTCACCCCCAAACTATTTTAGAGTACATTTCTCCCTAAGAAAAATATATGTGAAATAATTAACCCCTCTATTAAGTTGTTTTCAGTTATACCTCTAACATATATGATACTCCAAGTAGCCAAGCATTTAACTGAACCCAAAGCCCATCCATTGTTGTTTCTTTACTAACATTTTAATCCTACATCTCATCCTTGAGATTCAATCCAGCAAAGTCCAAGATGTGGAAAACCTCAATGTTAACATAGCCCTAAAGTCCTAACAATTCATATCATTAACTTGTTTAATTGCACGGTGACACATGAATATCCACCTTCTAGGACCTCTTATATAATTTGTACCATCTACAAAAAATGGAGACCAAAATCATCCTACTAATACCAATTAATATGGTTTGGCATACCTTGGTTGAGATGTGAGTCTAGACATTCACATCTCGAAATGGGCAAAGACAAAATCGTTAAGGGCCAAAGGATTAGCACGATTGAAGAGGAACCATCATACTAATAATCATGTTTTTACTTAACAAGGAAACTTTAACAAATAAACATTCATTATAATGTTGTTTTGTGAACATCCCTAACCAAACACAATCATTAAATATAAGGTTGCTTTGTGGACTTCCCTAAG
>APFE031101466.1:4826-18068 GCA_000404065.3 Pinus taeda
CAAGGCAAAAGAGTAGAAGAATTGGACTATCATGTGAAGGACCGACTCTTATATCATCGTGGGAAACTCTGCATTCCACAAACTGAGAGAGTAAAGATAATTAGGGAAGCACACACTTCTCTGATATTAGGTCACTTTGGGGTAAGTAAAACGGTTGCACAACTGCAAAGGTTTTACTATTGGCCGAAAATGAGTGAGATAGTTTCTAGATATGTAAAGGGGTGTGCCATGTGTGCTAAAAGCAAGCCCAGCAACAGAAAACTAGACTTGTACACTCCCTTGCCAGTTCCTTCTCACCCTTGGGAAAGCATTTCCATGGATTTGTTGGAGAACTGCCTAAATCTAAGAACGGTCATGATTATTTATATGTTGTTGTGGATAGATTCAGCAAAATGTGTATTTTGATACCCTGTAGTAAACATATTACCGCTGAAAAAATTGCAAAGTTATTCTTTGAACATGTATGGGTTCATTTTGGATTACCCACCTCTATTATATCTAATCGAGACACCTGATTTGTGGGAAAGTTTTGGTCCAGTCTGTGGGAACTAATGGACACCAAGTTGAAGAAAAGCACAACTTTTCATCCACAAACAGATGGCCAGACAGAAGTAGTTAACAGGACAGTGATCTAGTAACTGAGAGGATATTGCAGCAAACACCCTAAGCTGTGGGATGAACACTTGTGTTATGTGCAACATGCTTACAATAGAGCCAAACACTTTTCTACACATATATCTCCTTTTGGGACCTGTTTTGGTTTCATACCAAGGTCCCCTTTGGATTTTGTCTTTGGTAAAGATGCCATGGTTGATGGACACAATGATGTGGACAAGGCAACTAGGTTCATTGAACAGATCCAAGAGATCCACCAGGCAGTACAGGTACAGCTGGAAAAGAGCCAGGCCAAGTACAAGGCTAGGCATGACAAGCATCGGATGGAGCATAGTTTTCAAGTTGGAGACCAAGTCTGGCTGTATATCAGCAAGGTCAGGATGCAAGGTGAAGGTAAAAAGCTAAAGCCTATTAGGTATGGACCCTTTCGGATACTTGAAAAGATTGGTGAAAATGATTTTCACCTTGATTTACCAGCTTACATGCACATCTACTCAGTCGTAAATGCATATTGCTTGAGATTGTTTGAACCTTCAATGATTGAGGACCTTGAAGAGAAAAGTTAATTGCCTTCTATCGATGACCTGCTACCTGAATATCTCAATGAGTTGCAGGAAGACACAGTGTTGGATAGGAAGGCAAGGACGACGCGTAGGGGAAATGTGGAGTACCTCAGGATTGGGTTCAAAAGTTCAAAGCCAAGAAATGCAAAGTGGATTGAGTTTAGAGAAGTGAAGAAACAATATCCTCACTTATTCGATGCTTGAAAACGAACTTTTGGTGGTCCAAAAGTTTTTTCAGTGGGAAAGTCGTGATCCAAATTGGATCCATAGAAGACTGTCAAAGAACCATGACTGTATCAAGTCGAACAAATCTCTAAAGAAATCCAAAACAGAGATCAAAAACACCCTGAACTAGTGGCAATGGCAGCCGATGTGGAATGACGAGGACCTCAATCAAAGCGTGCTGACAGAGGCCCATGGAGACCGTGTAAGAGGCCAAAGTAGCCCCTGGGAGCCCTACATTGGGAAACAGAGGTGGATTTTGATGCATCGTTGGGCAAACAGGGCTGAAATGGAGGAAGCCCGAGCACTTGGTTGCGTTGGGAACTGGAGGACCGCGGGCAGAAGAGGAAAAAGCGCTAAATATATAAGGCAGGACCGGTGCTCTAGAAAACCGGTGGTTTGTGATCAGGGCGCCCTTAAACGATAAGAGGTTTTGGATGAAAGCAGAGCAATTCCATACATCGATCGACATGTGGTAAGCGGAGGTGAGAGAAAACCGTCGTTGATCACGTGCTATCAGTCGAGCAAGTCAACCGCGCGAAACGTGCATATGGCGTCGGATCTAGAGGGCTTAGGTCGAACGACTAAGATCGCGCCCGACAAAAAAAGTGGAATTGACAAGGGAATACGCCGTGTTTTAGAAGGGATTTGGATCTGTTTTGACTGCCACAATGGAGGAAAGATTCATCCATGACATAACTAAAGAAATGAATCAGCGAAGTATGCTGGTGCCGTTTAGAGGAGGACAAGTGGCCACTCCCTGAGCGTTCATGATGATGCCGAACAGGGAACTCTAAGTGCAGCTGCAGAAGGAGAAGAGATAGAGGCGGAAAAGGAACCAAACGAGCATAGAGTTCGAATGGCTAAAGCCATGAACAGAGACAGTCGAATCAGAGGCAGTAGTAAGACAACAAGAGTCGAGAGACGAAGAAGTGGAACAGTGAACCCAAAGAGGAGGACTGAACACAGAGAACAGTAAAGCAAAGCAGGAGAGGATAGAGGGCCAAGCTGACCAGAGGCATTATCGAGCACCAAAAGCTTGAGAGATCCGAGCCATCCCAAAGAGGATCTGTCCGGGCTAAGCAGCACATTGGGCTCTCCCCTATAGACCAGGAAGGTCACAGAGCTGGTAGGAAGAAGAAGTTTGTGTACTCAAGTGGTTTGGGGAATCCAAGAACCACCCTGCCAAGCAAAACCTATTTCAAGAGAAATCACATTGAGTCCCTGTATTGTAATTTCTCTGCTTAAAGGCACAATAAAATAAGGCCACCACTGAAAGCTGGACCGGAGATGTAGCCCTAGAGAATAGGGTGAACTCCTTATTAAAATTGCTTGTGTCTTTATGTATGCTTACTGTATTTCTCTACTGTCTTTCCATTTTATTGTCTGTGTATTGGCAATCTGATCGATCCATTGCTTCAATAACACAGAACACACACACCAGCACATGAGTCTTTAATACCTTAGTTTAATAAATCTTTAACGGATGTCACTCATAGGGTGAATATCAAATCACTTGTATACTCTTTTAAAAGTATATGCGATCATATTTTGCGTATTGAATTTATGAACTGCACTCCTCACCATATGGTAATGAAGTAAATCCATGAGAAACTCTGAGTTAACTATTTTGTTCCTAAAGAACTATGTTATGAAAATAAGAGCCATCTCTATTATTTATTTATTTATTTTGGAAGTTTCTTGAAGAAATACACCTAGAGGTTGAGGGTTGCACCACAAAGCACAGTTTTTCTTTGACTTAGGTGCTAGCTCTGAGGGGTAGCTATTTTTCCAAAATCATTTTGCATTTGCACTTGGCCTTGTCTCTTTTTGAGACATGCTATTCAGAGGAGGCAAACTACAATTAGAACGAAGCCATGGGGAATGGCTGCATACTCTGTTGATCTGACCAGTGAACTAATGCCCCATTGGTAGCAGTCATTTCTATTTGCCTTTCCAAATTCTTTAGTTAAAGCATAAACTATTTTTGTACAAAATAAGTTTGAGTTGTAATTTGTAAATCTTCACACATAAGATGGATAAAGAAATTAGTCACGGTTTCTACATTTAGACAATGGACATGTTAACTTAGACAAGCCTTGTTTTACAGTACTATTATGTGAAAGTTAGTTTTAAGGAATTTAACCATTGGAACATGTAACTTTGACTACTGGATTCCAGTGTTATAAGGCATTTGGAGGTAGTCTGCCTTTAAAACAAAAAGGTTTTGAATAGATTTGGAACTACCATGTGTCAAAAAAGAACTCTTATTATGGTTTTAACCGAGGTCCAAGATGTACTGTGATTGTACTTAAGGTAATGATGATTTGTGATTGTCCTTAAGGTAATGATGAGTTCTAAATTAATGAACCCTAGATAGATAAGAGAACACATTCTAGATTTGGACAGTTCTAAATTCTCATCTTAACTTAGAAAAGTCCTCATGGTTCTCACGTGCAGAAATCAATATTCAAAAGAAATCATTTGAACAATGGTTCTTTGGCTAGCTTATATAGAGTCACCCATATTCTGCAGGGCATATGAAGGCTAGTTATCTTGAATCTAGAGCCATTGGTTTAATAGGACTATTTGTATCTATTGTTTGTTGAAGTATTATTTTAAACAATCTACTTGCATTACTGTGCAGAATGTTTGAGGTTTATAAGATGATTTTGGTAGGGATTGTTGATGTCATCTTTAAAAAAAGAAAAAGAAAAAAAATGGGGTTATCTTATCATTGATTGTGTCCATGAATCTCAATGGCTATGGTTCTGTTGTTGATCTCTCAACTTGCTAGAATTGTGGTATTTAGTGTTCAACTATTTTGAAGGTTGACTGAAGAGTGGCCATAATTGTTATTGATCTCTTACAGAAGTTCTATTTGTGGTTTTGGAGCTAAACAAAGATAATTGTGTTATAGATTGTTGTCATTCCTAGAGCCAACTTCCTGCTAAAGTATAAAGTTGGTGGATTTTCAATTAAAGCATAAATATTTACATTTAGAGCTATTCATAAATTAGAAATCATCCATTTTTGCAATGATATTCTCTACATTATTTGATGAATTGTTAGGCAACATTTAGGCATGAGTCACATTCTCATCCTAGACATGTGCTTAGTGTATACTGACCACCAGGAATTAACTGTGAGATCTGTCCTTTTCTTTAATGGGAAATACGAGGAATGAAATTTAATATTCAGAAATTGGCTAAGTTGCTCCACTACTTGCAATAAGTCAAGATCATTGTACTAACTTAATTGTATCACATTCATGTTAATAATTCAATAATAAGTGAGGATGACATTGAAAGAAATTTTATTTTGAAATCTAGATGTAACAGATATATCTGTGTGTGGGAGAATTAATTGTATTCTATACAGAAATGCTTTTATTGAGAGTTTGGTCCTTGTTTTCCATCCAAGCAACTTTTGGATTACTCTGTGTATGCCGTAAAGTTGGAACATATAATCATTAAAAACACCATAAGGAATTCAATATAAAAGTCTTACTAGCAAGTACCATCCTTTAAAGAAAAGGCAAAGCCCCTGCCTGCTAGTGCCATAACATGAAATATGGAGTTGGCACTTCAATACCTTCTAAAGGAGATGTTTTTGATGAGTGCTGGGCATGCAAAAATAAGGATGGGTTATGGTGAAGAAGGATTTAATCAATAATATATTATATGAAAAATACGTTAAGCCTCTCCAACCATGTCGTATTCAGATGTATCAACAGTTTGTTATAGTAATCTGTTTTCCAAAAATTAGAAAAGTTCTTCATTATAGTTTGTATTTTAATTGTCTCATTTAAGTGGCAAAATTTTGTTTACATTCTTTAAGTGGTGCTAAAATGGATTATGTGAAGCCCATAATGTGATTTGTCAGTTTCATGGTTTGTGCAAGTAGGTTATCCATTAGGTTGGGCTCAAGCTTCCTTTCTGTAACCACTAATTAACATTGATGTTAATATTAGCTATCAATTGATATTATTTTTAAAATTTATTAAGAAAGTGTGTTTTAGTTGGTACATTTTGGTGAAATTTATTAGCTCTCACAATCAAGAAGCAAGCATCAGGATGCAAGTCTTTGTGTTGACATCCTGCTCTTTGTGAGTGCTAACATCACTTGACCATGCCTATGTACTTTGTAGACATGGTTACTGGAGCCAATGGGTTTGACTTGGACTCGTGGGCCTAATTCATTGGCCTGCTTGTGCTGTTACAAAGTGGCAGTGAGTCAAACTTGCCAAGGTGCATTTTACCTGTGAGTATTTGCATGTCAAAATTGGACCTGGCAAGTACTTGTAGGTCATTCATAGGTCAAAAGTTGATTCAATGATCCATTGACGCCTTTTGCTCATTTTCAACATCATTAGAACAGTGGTCATCCTCAAAACTGTCTGCAACAACACAGCCTAGGACCACATAATCTTGCTTGGAATTACCTACATAGTCCCTTTTATCATCCTTTATAAAAAAACGGGGGGAAAGTTATCCATGACAGTACTTGAGTTAACATGACATTTGGATCCCAAAGGCACATCCACCTCCAAACCCTCAACTACATTATTTATTGTTTTTGAAAAGCATTTCTCTTTTGACTTTGAAATTAGATCAATGGCAAAAGATATACTAGATCGATATCTCTCTTCATTCTTTATTTAGCGCTTGAAACAACCATGAGAAACTATCCATTAGTTTCATTCACATCATCTTTGATCTCACCAAAGGGTGATTTGTAAATCTCATGTTCAGTGCCAACATCCCCCAGAATATCATCACCTGGTTTGGACATTTATGGTATATTGTTTGCTTCCATAAGTGCTGGGTCGCAGAAGCCCCGCGTACTAGTCATGGGGCACAAAGCCCGAAATTTTGGGTAAAGATAGGGTAAAGACTCTGCGGCATGCATGGAGCGCAATTTGTAATAGGTTGATTCAAAGGGTAGTACACGCAAAAATAATGTAAAGAAATGTAAGTTGAGTCGGCCCACCCATGGATCACAGTCCATGGAAAGGTATAAATAGAGTGAGGCTCTATGGGTAGAGGGACCCAAGTTTTTGGTTGTATGATTTTGGATCTGAAATGTAATGGGTTTTTTAGGAGAATAGTCTGAAGCATCTATAAGTCTGAGTCGAGGGTTTGGTTAGTGGATAGAGGCTCTGCAGCTATGTGCACAGAGGCCTAGAAGAGTCTGCAACTGTGTGCACGGACCCCCACAGCTGAGTGCACAGGGCGGATCTGGATGTATTGGTGAAGAAAGAGAATAAAGATAAGTTGCTTCTATAATTCTGTGCTAAATCTGAACTATCACGGATCTAGCTTTTTGTATGGTTAATATCATTGTTTGATCTATGCACATATGCTTACCTCTTAAATACATGTGTTTACTCTAAGTACGCAAACTGGTAATATCTGATAAATGTTTACTTAAAGACCCTACTAAGTTGATCTTATTTACAATACTTCATCATCTTGATTAGATCTAGAAACAGAGTGCTAATAATTGGTAAAAATTATTCTGGTTCAGATCCGCGCGAAATAGAGCAGTGCGTAGCAGTGGAACAATGCGCAAGCCCTCCAGACCACATCTAGACATCCCAAGGGTGCGGAAACCTGGTTCCAGCACCCTCCCCTACTACCTCGAGTGAGACCTCAGTCCACACTCCGCAGGCTGTTGCCAAAAGGGCCGGTAGCTGCGGGATTTGTTTGGCTAAATAATTCTTCCAAACCTGGGTCAGGCCCAGGTTCTTCTTCGTGACATTTCCTATAGAATTGTACGAGTGGATCGCAAAGTTAGCTGATAGCGTGGGAAGGTGTAGATTAGATAAACCTATTGTGTGGACCCCAAAACTGGTGCGCAAGCTAGAAGCCGTTGAAGATAAACTCGCAAGTGTGGTAGATCACTGGTTGGATTGGATCATAGGAGGATTTATTACTGAGTTTGCGATAGATACAACCATGAGTTACAGTAAAGCGGAAAGATGATTTCTCCAAGGACCGTGGGGTAAGTATATCAAATCATTGAATACTTGGATTAAGATGCTATTGTGTGAAAAAAAGATTATGCACGTATATTGATGTCTAGAGTAACGCGGAGTGGAAGAGGCTATCGAGGAAAGAGAGGAGTAGAGAACACTCCTCTGATTTCTATCTCACGTGAGAGCAAGGAGGAGCTCACGAGGTTCTCACTAGGAAGTGCGGTCTGGTCGATTAAGGAGCGCTTCCCACTGATACGACCTCCATCCACACCACCACCCATGTCACCTACATCAAAACCATATACACCAACCCCACCTTCCCCACCGCCAAAAGTTAGGATGGCAAGCGCAGTACAGCTGTCAATAATCAAGGGTGTAAGGAATGAGGAACCAAGCCAGTTCTAGTTTGTGATAAGATTTGTATGGGATGTTCAGGGTATCATGGATGATAACATCAAGAAGGCTACCTTAGTTACGCGCTCCAGGACCATGCATTGACCTGGTACATGAAATACTCAAGTGATCACCTGAATGAAGGAATAACATCAATTCAGGAGGCGCTAAATAAGGAATTTGGTCGACCAAAGTCAAAATCACAATCGGTTATTGGGTTCAAAGAAATAGAAATGTTTCCTGGTGAAACTCCGTGGGATCTGGATCAGAGGTTAAAAATTACCATCCGCAAGGCAAATATGACATTGTCAGATGCACAACACTGTGCTTGGTTTATCACGTCATTAACACCACATCTGAGAATGACTCTGTCACAACAAAAGATTTCAACCCAGGCCGAATCATTGGAGACAGCAATGAGGTTGCACGAAACTCCCATACAGGATCCAAGGCTAGTAGTAGAACAAATCCAAGTGCAAATTCAAAACCTTTGTTAAGAAATGCGATGTTTGAAACAAGGGCAGGTTCCTCAGCCAGAAGTACGGGAAAGAGTGTGGTGTATCAAATGTAAAGGCCAGGGCCACGATAAGGACCACTGCTCGATCTTCACGGACTATGGAACAGCGGAGGGACTAATACTATTGCTACCAGAGGTCCAAGCTGGGCCAAGCACGGTGGCCACCCTTTGGTGCACAATCTGTTAGGTGGGAGGAAAGCACGCCATGGACAATTATCATTTATTGTAAAACCTAAGACAACCCCCCCCCCCTCAACAACTATTTTGTAAATTTTGTAGGACGGTGGGTCACGATGAAAGAAATTGCCGTAGTTACGACATGTTGACGGATCGAACACCTACGTATAGGATGCAGATGGAGACGTGCGAGCAAGATCTAGCCGCACCACTCACGTGAGGGGGATTCCAAGGATGTGGATGGGGTCGCAGAGGAATGGGACCCAGATGGGGATAAGGAAAACTAATCTGCTATAATTGTGGAGGACCGTGGCATTACGCACGAGACTGCATGAACCCGACTGAAGCCTGTTGCCCGTCATGCTACCAGTTTGATCACGACGCAGTTGATTAACCCACATTGATTGCTCAGATGTGCGAAAAGGGGGTGCTCCCAACTAACCCCACTCAAAACATCCAAATGATGAAGGTTGAACCCCGCGCAGAAGACCCTAACGTAAATATGATGCTCAGAAGTGGCACAGCTACAGGAGAAGATAAGGGGAAGAAGCCGGAAGAGGATAGGTGGTTCCGTAAAGCCCCCGCAAAACAAGCAGAATTTGATTTGGAGCGAGCAATGGAATCCTTTATGGAAGCTAAGAAGAATTTCGGAGAAGCATCTAATCCAAGTAGTAAGGAACAACTAGGACCAGAACAGGATACTTCTCTGATAACTACTTTTTAGAAACATGTATGAAGCTACTCAGGGATGCTAAAGTGGTGAAAGGGCTACAAGAGCTAATAACTAGATGCGCAGGGGTGGACGAACCGTGAATGGTCTGGAAATTGGGAAAACATGCATTGCGCATCGACCGGGAAATGCGACTGACTGTCCAAATTGGAGACTATGAGATGGACCAAGTTGTTTTAGATTTGGGCTTCGACGCAAATGTCCTACCAAAACAAACTCGGGAACGCACAGATAGGCCTACGCTACAATGGTCCCCAATCCAATTGTGAATGGGTAACCAACAAAAGATTTTGCCTATGGGAAGACTGCAAGGGGTTACAGTGGACATCGATGGCGCTAGCACGCAAAGCAATTTTGAAGTCATCGAAATTGTGGATGACAGTTACCCATATCTAGTGTTTTTAAGGATAGATTGGGCAACAGATATGAATGGAATCATCAACCTCAAGAAATGAAAGATGATCTTTGAAAAGAAATATCTCCGCATAATGATTCCGTTGGATCCAGCTAAAGGGGCGCACTATACTGAACTTATGCGTGACGAAGACAGTGATGGGGAACTGGACTGTGTCTACCAGATCACAATGCAAGATCAGAACAAGATGAATCCAACAACGGATGGTATACTCTCGTGGGATTGTGATAGTTCTTGCACGTCGGACTTGGATGAAGATGTTGAATGATGGTAGAACCGACTACATGAAGTAATCACACTAAACTGTAACAGGATGGTCATAATAAGAGCAATGGAGCCACCAGCTAAGGAGATTTCCGTGAAAGCAAAAGAACCCATCAAAGAAATGAAGTTGAAACCAACTCTGCCACACACAACCATTGCTTCAAGAAAAAGTGCAGTCCCGAAAATGCGAAGGAAGAGGCGCTGAGGTCAACAGTAGGCGCATGCACGACTTAACAAGCAAACTAGGGTCAGCATCCTTCACCAGCATAGGCTACAAGGGTATGATCGGCCGATTCCCAACCTACTTAGACTTAGCAGCCTGAAGCCACCCCAGCAACTTAGTTCACCAGCAGCTGGTGACGAGGTCAACAGGGACTCAAAAGGAAGCATGCACAGCGGACGACCCTATTGGAAGTTGCAGATACCACGAGTTGGATGGGCCTGTAATAGGAGAAGGATGAAAGCTTAGAAAAAGTAGGATAGCTGCAACCCTCACGATGTCAGCAAATTGTGGGCACAGCCGAGGACCCAAATCGCACTACAAGGGAACAGATCCAGCAGAATTCCATGCCGCGACGCTCATAGAAGCCCGGCCACTCTACACGAAAGGAGCTTCGAACCGGATGGGTATCTTTCCAAATAAGACCCAGTTCAGACCTTGCTATCATGGCTATGCCCGCACCCTCAGAAAAACAACCCCCCCACAACAACGCGTAACGGAAGAATGACTACCCAAGCACTTGAGGGGTGTTTGCAACCTGGGTTGGCAGGGAAGTTGAGAAATCGCACTAGAGGTGCGACCACCTGACTAGTGGTCGAAACTACAGCCTCAGCGCCCCAAGCATTTGAAAGAAGGTGTGGGACTATAAACAAGTCTGCAGGAAATAGGTGCAGCGAACCAGTTCTCTCCCAAGTTACTCAGCCCACAAGATCGTAGCTGCGCCCGACAGACTACACTACCACGCAGAACAGTCGAAAGATGAACATTAGCCCCACTATTCATGACAAGAATGTTAAGTTATGGCAGGGAGGAGTGGGTGGCAGGCCATTAAGACAGAAGTTCCGAGTAAGATTCGCAAAGATTTTTCGATGGAACATTGATGCTAAACCAGAAAAGGAGGGAGGGATGTTTTTTAGAGTTACGAATTTATTTCATGACCTGAGAACGACACGGGCATATTGGCAATGTGAATCAGGAAAGAGCAGTAAGCGTTCGGCTACCAGGCACCCCATGAGTACTATGGCCAAAACCTGAGCACGGTTCATGGAAGAAATGCAACTAAATCAGGAAGAGCCAGAGGGCGTGACTTGGGCTCCCGAGGTTCCAAAATCCCCATGAACCCTGTGATGGAAGAAGAATAAGTAGAAGATAGGAACAATTCGGGCCTCACCAAGATTCAACAAATAATCAACAGTTGACAAGGGCAAAGCAGCTACCACTGAACCCGATGAGGATGACGACGATCTGCAGGACCTGCTTGACCAGATTGACGCATAGGCTGAGGACGAAGTGGATGCATTCCAAATCCCATCACTACCACCATATCTCTCTCCATGGAAAGGGACAACCAAACTACCCAATGACTTGGACGTTGCAAAGGCTGAGCTTCAGGTCCCACTTCTTCCAGATGACATAAGGTTCAAAGGATTACCGCTAGGGTATGTTCCGAGCCTCAAGTTTGGAGATTGGGACCTTGCCAACAGCGACAAGTTCCCCGAGTTGGCCGAACACGTGTTATTACCACGGGCATGGCTACTAGGTGTGGAGAAGGTGGGACTACTCAACCTCAGATGGCTACCTCACTATCACCGCGTGTCTATTACCACATTCGTGATCCGGCAGCTACTCTATCTCATACATGATGGGTTCCTCTGGTTGGAAGAGTTGATCCCGATCACAGCTGAATTAGTCCACCGAATCACGCACCTACCGCTGAAAGGGAATGACCCCACCGATAGCGCAAGAACAAGCAGCAAGGTAGGACTCGCCAAAACAATGAAGACGGAATACCAGCTGGAGAAAGGAATGTGCGGGTATGTCATAGCCAGCATCAACGACCGCACAGTATGCATGGCTACTCATCTCCTCACTGGTAAACTCATGAGGAAGTGTCACACAGATGAGTTACCCGCTTCTGTCATCGTGCTAGCAAGGTAGTGTCCCGAAGGGGTTCAGTTCAATTGGGCACAGTTTTTATGCAACGAATTCCTGAACAACTGTTAAGAAGCATAGGACAAAGGTAAGACATTTCATTATGCATAGTTGCTTTTTTCAATTCTCTTGGTTACAAGAGTGTTGGGTTCTGCTATATTCTTTCCACGACTAGCCCACGTAGCTAACCGAAGGGTTAGAGGGGGGGCGGAGCCCCCCTTCGTTGCACCGATTGTGTAGCAGGGGATATCATAGGGGGTTTGAGGCATACCCATAACCCCACTTTATGGGGTCTGGGGCAGCGCCTCGAAAAATTTTGGTTTTGGATCGTATGTTAGGTTGGGCAGACCCACCTATGGTTTTGTGCATGATTTTCGCACCTGTTTTTTGGACGTGATAGTTTTCGGTCAATGGTATTGGATGCTTTGACATGTATAAATATGTATTATAACATTGAAATGAACATAATGAAAAATCAAGCTGGTAGTCCTAGTTTTTGGATCCAGGGGGAAAATCTCTATGTATATGTGTTTTATGTGTTATGCTCTCGCATTGTTTATTTTCTGTGTTTTAGAATTTGTATGCAGGTAATTTCTATACGGGGTTAAAAACTACATTTGGTATCAGAGTTGTTTTGGCTTCAAGGGGACGCCTTTGTTACTAAGGGGTTTCGCTTGGGCCTATAGTAGAACCTGATCAGTGGGAGATTTGCGAGATCAATTCTATTGGTGAAAGAACATGGCAAGCAGTGGAAAGATAGAGATCGATAAATTTAATGGTCAGAGTTTTGAGTTGTGGAAACTCAAGATGGAGGATCTGTTGGTGGATAAAGATCAGTGGATCGCGGTAGATCAGTGTACTAAACCAACAAGAGTGTCCGATGAAGAATGGAAGAAGTTGGATCAGAAGGGAAAGAGCACAATACGATTGCGTGTCTCAGATTCAGTATTGCTGAATGTATCAAGGGAAGCTACGGTGAAGGCTTTGTGGGACAAGTTAGGGACTTTGTACCAATCTAAGTCTCTAGAGAATAAGTTCTTCCTACACAAAAGGTTGTATAACCTGAGGATGAAAGATGGAGACTCGGTGACAGAGCATCTAAACGCATTTAATACTATGGTAAGTCAGTTAGCATCTGTTGATATTAAAATTTCAGATGAAGATAAGTGCATCAGTTGGTTGTGTTCTCTACCAAATTCGTGGGATAGTCTGGT
>APFE031101470.1:0-12511 GCA_000404065.3 Pinus taeda
TTTTCAAATAGCTGTTAAGTTCAAATTCGAATTTTACTTCCTATTTTAGTCCAGGAACTAACTAAAATTGGAATCCATCTTCAACTGCTAAAAATAACAATGTTATTTTTAGCACTTCCATTTTTCATTCCCTGTTGCTCAATCCAGCACTGTACCCAAACTGCTATTTTAACATATCTTGTTTTCATTTCAACAAATTGCATCTGAGTTATCTATTGATGTGGAAATTCGAATTTTCTCAATTTGAATAAGGGAAAGTCAAATTGAGACTTTCTTGCTGCACTTCTCAACACTCCCTCTCAATAAGAAAGGGATTATCAACCACCCCTATCCTGCACTTGTGGAACTCAAACTTCCCTCTTGAAAAGGCCTTTGTCAGAATGTCAACATTTTGTTCCTCTATTATAATGTAATGCATCAACATTATCCACCTCTGCACACAGTTCGTAAACAATGATACTGAATATCTACATGCTTGGATCGATTGTGAAATACTGGATTCTCAGAGAGCTTAATGCAACTCCTATTATCACAACATATCACAATTGGATCCATCGTCTGACCAAACAATCACACAAGTATCTGTCTCATCTAGATTGCCTCACATGATGCTTGACTTGCAACCATGTGTTCTAGTTTTGCCGAGATGAGCGCCACAAATATTTGCTTCATTTTGTACTAGGAAACTGTTGTGGACCCAACACTAAAAATTTGATCTGATGTACTATTTTAGTTGGATGGACTCCCTACCCAATCTACATTTGTGAAGCCACTCAACTTCACTCCCTCTTTCCTTTTGTATCATAATCCATACTGGGTAGTGCCTCTGAGGTACTGTAAAACATGCTTAGCTACCTTCCAATATAATTTGGTTGGCCTAACCATAGCTTGGCTCAATTGGTTGGATGCATAACACATATCTAGTTGTGTGTTCACAAGATACGTAAGTGAACCCACTAATTGCCGGTAAATGGTAACATCCATGTCTTCACCTGAAGTGGTAGTATCCTTCCTCTAGTTGGTCACTAGAGGTTGTTAACACCTAAATCCGCCTTAGGCAGAAAGAAGGCAAAATTCAGGGTAACCACAAACCACGCTCAGTCTGGTAGCTAGCCCTACCAGAACGGGAGAGGGCTCTCTCCGAGTCACACTCAGTGAATAGATAAATGAAATGGTCTAAGATTACTTACAACAAAATATTTATCTTAGGCTAGTAAGTGAATATGGGTACAAGAAGTGATTTTTATGAATGACTGTGTTTCTGGGATGATATGGGACCTATGGACCTCAATGAACAGAGAACTTAACACAAAGGCACAGATTATTTCGTGAGGCAAGGTAGGCGGAAAGCCTAGAAATTTAGTTTAATTTAGTGCGGAATGGAGAGATTGATTAAGAGGGTGAAAAGGGCATGGACAACATGAATCCTTTTCAACAGAAGAATGAACAATGAACATGAAATTTTCCCACAGGCAGAGCAATAAAATTGAATTCTACCTTAGCTAACTTAAAAAATTTCAAAGGAAATGAATATGAAATGAGCTATGAAACATAAAAAGATACATGTGAAACATTAGAGACACATTTGCTACACTCACAACCACATGAATCTCATGAAACAGAGCCACTGCCTTTCATTAATCCCCTATAAAAAATATACAATGCAGAAATAGAGTTTCTTTCCCACAGTCTCCCAGAAGTTACAAGACAACCAACCCTTTGCAAATAGTTTGCATACAATATATAGAATGTGACATGAAGAGATAGAACACCCAAGGGTTGGGAGTTACTTGAATCATCACAAAATGAAGGTGGAGAGCCAAACATCAACTACAGGTGTAGCTCCACAAACATGACAAATGGCTTGGGTGGCCCTTTGCCTTCCATTGCCACTTGGATAACTACCCATCTGGAGTGAAAATAATTTTAAAACAACCTTAGGTGATGAAAAAATGAAGTGCATATGAGGGGGCCCACTTGTAAAAAGTCGTGAAGCGAAATTTCGCGAAACAAAGGCATTCTGGGCCTTTCTTCCTATATGCGCCGTGCCCTTTTCTGTATGCGTCGCGCCACGTTGAGGCTAGTTTTGAGGCACTTTCAGGAGTCCAAAATGTACCCAAGTGTACGCATTGGAAAGCCTGTTGTGTCTACTTTCCAACCCAAGTGGAATTTTTGAATTTGGAGCTCATTTTCCTCTCCAAATATTCATTCTCCCAAGACTGCTTCCTGTGTGTCAAAATAGGGGTAGTGAGGCCATTGTTTGGGTGTTTTTGACCTCCTGGAGACTCAAATCATGCCCAAATTTCTTGCCCGAGTGCCAGCAGTCATGATTTTTCATGTTGAATCCAAAAATGCAAACCATTTCTCATTTGGAGCTCCCAATCCTACGCGTTGCGCCGGTGGTGCGGCACGTATAGAGAAAACACCTGTGTTTGTGCCAAAAAATTTCCATGCGACCAAAATTTTCCCAAATTCCTTGAAATTTGGGCAGAAGGTTCTCTAAGAGGCACTATGTTGGGCCACAAAAGCATCATCCAAGATTCAAAGCTGATATTGCTCTTTTGCCTCTTTTGTTGCTCTTCTCAGTTTGGCCTTCAAGCTCCTTATTCGGGCCTTTGCGCTCATGTTCCGTGCCCTGTAATGACAAGCCATCCTCCTCAGTATGGTTTTGTCCCTATTTGCCTTCTCCAGTAGTCTCTCCAAGTGTAGATTGACCTGATCTAACCAAGACTCACGGTCGTTGTTGATCTCTTGCTCCAGGGTAGTGAGCTCGATCCTCCTCTGCTGGGCAGCTTGTCGATTTTCACGGATTCTTTGCAGCTCCATGATCGTCTGTTGGTCCTCAGGCTGTTTATTTCTCTGCTCCAGATACTTGATGCCCATCTAGCCCTCTCCATATTGAGTATCAAGTCTTGGATCTCTGAGTCCTGCTCCTGAATGGTCATCCTAAGTTTGGCATTTTCTACCTCTGCCTCATCATCCTGAATGAGGATGACATCGGTCTCCTGTACACCTGAGGGCCCCTCATCATGCACGGGATTCTTTCCCTTGTTCAATACCTGTGTAGTCGATGCCAGAAGTGAGGCCCCTTCCACCCTGGGTGGAGATAACACTCGCTTTGCTGCTGCAAACAAGTGCCTACTGCCTCTTTGATATGTAATGAAAACTGGCATGGTAGTGGTCTCATGATGCTCATGCTGATTAGAAGGACCACCCAACTCCTGCTCTGGCTCTGATAGTACCTGTGATGTGCTTAAGAAGTCACGGGAGATGAAGTCCTCCCAAGCAATGCCCTACAATCCCAACTGATGATCTACCAAAATCCGGATAAGAGCAAAGTGATACACACTGTTAAGCGGCTGCTGAGGGGTCTTATGCAACATGGAGGTGTTCATCCTCTCTATATTCCTGCATATGAAAAATGGAAGGTTCATCATCCTCACCCTGGTAAAGTGCATGAGCAAGTGGATGTGATAGGCATACAGTTGAGAGAACCTCCCCTCACAGCTGAAGTATTTCATGATCAAGCTCATGAGCGGAGCATACTCATATTTCAAGTATCTGAAGGGAAAGAATCTTGTGAGCTCATTCAATAATTTGGCTTTGATGTAAGGCTCATAGTGTTGCATTTCCACCTTCTGCTTCTTATGCCACTATTCTCCAACATTTGGTATACCTGTTGCCACTAATATAGCTTCGGGTGCCAATGTGAAAGTGACCTTGGCCAAGGTAGACTGACCTCCATGTAGATGAAGCACAAACAAATGGGCCAACTCATGATGGACTCTGACATTTGCCACCCTTTGACAAAATTCAAAACATGATAGGTGTTGGAAGCATGACATGGCAAGAGGGCATGCTTGTAACTCAGTGAGGGTAGTGGGCTCATCCCTGACATGTTTTCCACTCTTGTGGTGTCTCCTCGGAGCCTGCTCTTCTAAGGATGAGTCACTCTGTGTCTCCATCTCATACTCAAATGAATGCTATGATGTTATGACTGCAATGTGGACTATGATTAGGCTACCCTTTTGATGATGGTGTGAGGCTGGGTGCCTTTGTAATATCTGTTACCAAGGGGAACAATGAAACAGGGATTGTTAGGAAGGGAGTGATGAAATGGGGATAGGGGTTATAGGTAGAAATTTGTTAGGGATATGGGGGGAGTTTGGGTATTTTGGTGAGGTAGGGTTTGGTAGTAGTTTAGGGTAGGGATTTTAGGAAAAATGAGAGAGGGGGGATGGGAAAAGTGATGGGTGAGGGGAAAAGTTGAGTGGAGTGAAACCCTGGCACTTAACAAGACATTTAAACAACCCTAACCATCAATTCCTTGGGGATTTTTTATGGTCAATTTTGTACATTTTGGTGGCATTGAAATATCTCTATAAACACCCTATCATTGGCAAAATTTGATGAGCAAGTGGTTTTAAAGATCCTACCTCTCAATTTGATATGCTTCACCAAAATTTGGGAGTGTTTGGGCACTTGTTTAGGCCCCTGCCTGTATGCACCACGCGCAAAGCCCAGTGTGCCGCACTCTAGGTATGCGGGCGCCCTTAAGAAATTTGCGCTGTGGGCAAGCTGCGTGTGCGCCGTGCCCTCTGTGTGCGCCGCACTCCTGGTTATATGCGCTGCACCCTCCAAAGCCGCCTCCAACTCACTCAATCGCTCACCAATGCACACTCACGCCTTCACAATGCTTCTCCAAGGCTTGTAATAGCACAATGCCTTTGTTTTAGACAAAAAATTGTATATATAGCCTTGGAAGAGATGGGTTTAATTTTTTCCTCTTCAAAAACCCATTTTTCTAATGTTTGAGTTTTGCTCTTTTTCACTGACTTTAAAACACACTGATTTTCACTTTCCCTTTGAAATTTTAGCTCGAATGATGCAATTTTCGGCACTCTTTGTAGGGATTGCACGACAGGACATTTGGCCATGGAAACCATGACTGCATCTGGAAAAATCAACTGGCGACTTTTTTTGAAAATTTTGTCATAAATGACACTGTTTGACTTTTCTTCAAAACAGAGTTTTGAAGAAGAGTCAGAGCCTATCCACATGATGATGAATCTCTCTGAACCATCTGTGTAAGGGCCTCACTCTGGCCTGCATGGCTTTACTGGACATGTTCAAAGACCAAATTGATGAATTCCTAGACCTAGACCTTGAAATGACCTTTGTCCTTTAACGGACCAGAACTTTGACTGTCACGGACTTTGATGATGATTGACAAAAGACCTGAGCCAACAGGAGCCAAACATGAGGTGGAATGACTATCATGAACTTCTCCATCAGATTATGGCATGCCCCTAGCGGAATGCAACTGGGACAATGGAGCGGGACACCTAAAGATGAAATGCATAAAGAGTTTTGATCTCTGATGGAGGACTGACCAGACCGACTCTAACATTGGCTCCAATGGGGGATGGTAGCTCCTTGGAGGTGCCAAGAACAACAGATTTCTGGAATATCTAGATAGTGCCTTCATGCATTGGGCTATGGAGTCATCATTTGGATAAATAATACAGGACTCTGACTCATTTATGAAACTGAAATGACAAAAAAAAACTAACTTAAAGACTAGCTTAAACAACTCTAACGAAACTGAAATAAAATGGTATTTACAGTGACAGTGGAAGTAGTGTTGATAACTTAGAAATGGTACTGCTTGAGCAACCGACGATTGATCGGCCCTCCTGGAAAATCTTCTCCATTTATTTCCTTCAGAAGAAAAGCATTCTGCCCTTGATATGCTGCAATCTTGAAAGGACCTTTCCAGAGGTTCTCAAACTTACCGTGCTTGTGTTTCTCCTCATTCCTTGCATCCCACTTCAGCACTACATCATCCACCTGAAATTTATCCACCTTTGCCTTTCTGTCAAAACTTTTCTTGATTTTTTCCTGCAATTTGGATGTGTTCTTGAAAACTTCTTCTCTGGTCTGCTGCAAGTGGACCATTTGATTCAACCTTCTCTGCATGGGATCTTCTTCACTGCCAACCTCTTGAAGAAGTTTGAAAATCGGGGCAGCGAGAGAGGAAGGAAATACTGTATCAACTCCATAAACAAGCTCAAACGGTGATGTACCTATGGATTTCTTTTGGCTGACCCGATCTGCCCAAAGCGCATTTACCAACCTCTTATGCCAGCTCTTCTTGTTTATTTCCAGCAGCTTCTTGATTATGTTGACCAATGATTTGTTTGAAGATTCCGCAAATCGATTGCCTTGCGGATGATATGCAGTTGAATGACCCAAAATGATGTGATATTCATGACAAAACTCTACCATCCTCTTTGATTTGAAAGCTGCTGCGTTATCAATGATTAGCTTATTCGGACAACCAAAGCGAGACAATATGTTATTTTCGAGGAATGAAATGATTGCCGCATCTGTAGCTTGTCTGGTGGGAATCGCCTCAATCCATTTTGTGAAGTAATCTGTGGCTGTGAGGATCCATCTATACACACTTCTTTAAGTTCAATGCAATATGATAACTTCGACATGTATCCAACATGAGGCATAGACTCACAACATGGCACTTCACTAAGCCAAACATAGCCAAATCATCAAAATATACCTCAAGCAACTTATGTATAATACCTTTGAATTCCGCGATCACTTCCCGAGAAAAGATTGCAAGCACGTTCTTCAATCAGAATGGCATAACTGTATATTGGAATAAACCCCACTCAGTCACGAAGGTTGTCTTTCTTTGATCTTCTAGCGCGATCTTGATTTGATGGTATTCCAAAAATCCATTAGTAAACGAATATGCCTCCTATCCACCAACATTCTCTAACACTTCATCATTAAATGGTGTTGGAAATGGATCATGCACACAAGCATCATTCACTGTCTACAGATATACACATATGCGGATTTCGCCTTTCTGTTTCTTTTCTTGGACTACCATTGGGCTTACCCAATCTAATTCTTTTATAGGCTTAATAATACAAGCCTCTAGCACCTTATCTAGTTCCTGGTGCACCTTCTCTTTATATTTTGGATTCAGCCAATAATGCCTCTACTTAACAGGCTTTTCATCCAACTTTAATGTAATATTCATAACACCTAAATCTCTAATGATCCCTTTTAAATCCAAAAATTTTGTTGGAAAAAATTCTGGTACTCGCATAGTAGCTCAGCTACCTTATCAACCGTATCTTTGTCCCAATAGTCTCCTATCTTTGCAAACATAGGCTCTTCTTCATATCCAATGTTTACTTGTCAAGTTTTCAATGGCTCTGATACATCTGGATTCACCACCTTCAGTCCTTTGACTTCACGTTGTTCTTCAGTTTTAGGAAAGGTAATATTCCATAGATCATCCTTTTCTTATTCAACAATCAAATTATAACATTCCAGTGCATGGCGCAACTATGTACTCCAATCCGTCTTAGTCCATTCTATCGATTCCTTCAGCGTTCTAAATATAGTTTCTTTTATTTCTTGTAGAGCCTCGTCAATGCTCTCAAAACCATCCTCAAAGTTGAAGGTTAATAGAAAAATTTCCCTTAAAACGTCCCTTTCATCCGTTCCATGGCAAAGCTCTGTCTCCATATATCAGTTCATTGGGATCGTATCTAGCGTATGACAAAAAATATGCACCCATTCTGGTTGTGGCTATTCCCCAGGCCTTGGTCCATCATGGTAATTGGTCATGTAGATCATCCTTCCCACTATATTTTTATATCATTCTAGTATTAGAATAGCCAAACCTTAACTTCATCATTCTTTTATATTCTCGCCATCCAACAAATCTCTCCTTGTGCATACCCCACCAACGGGTAGCCATAGCACGCAACACTAACTCCAGCGCCTTGAATCAATGCTCTTCTAGTACTTCTCTTTCAAATTCATCTAAAAATATTTCCACATCAGTCAAACCATCATAATGCAGAAGGTTCCTTACCTCAGTCGAGACACATTACAACGACTTGGTCATCATATTGCAACGGAGTGTAGATACTTCATGCAGCGGATTCTACCAGTGTTCAAGCTCTTCACCTAAATCAAAGGTGCATGAGCTATCCCTATCCCACGAAATTTGTCCATCGGCTGTAGGATTGATCCAATCTTCATCTTACATTGTTATCTTGTATATCTAGTCTAGATCATTGTCACTTTCTACATAGTCGCAGACAGGTTCAGTATAACGCGCTCCCCGTGTAGGGTCTAGTGGCAGTACCACCCTGAGTGACTTATTTTCGAATGTCATCTTCTGCTTCTTCAAGTTGATTACCTTGTTCATATCAATAGCCTAGTTAATCGTTAGTAGTGTGGGGTATGGGTTACTATCATCCACTATTTCAATGACCTCAAAGTCAGCCAGTGTGCTAACACCTTAAATGTCTATAATTACACCATATAAGCGCCCCATAGGGATAATATTCTGTTGATTTTCCATATGCAACTGAATATGAGACCACTGTAGCGCAGGTCTCCCATCCTTTCCCATGTCTTCTTAGGAAAGAAATTTGCGTCAGACCCGAGATCTAAAATTTCCTGGTCCATTTCATATGCAGCTATCTGTGCAGTTAGCCTCATCTCACACCACGTTCATGTTTTATTCTTACCAATCTTTCTTACTATGCGATGTTTAGTAGGAGCCTTTTCCTTATTAGCGCACTTTTCTATTAACTCTTGCAACCCTTCTACTATTTTCCTATCGCGTAGAAGCTTCATACATGTCTTTAGGAAAGTAGCTAGTATTGAAGGATCTACTTCTTACATCACACTAGTCTCTATCATTTTTGCATGACTCCTTGAGGTGGAGGCCTCATTGAAGTTCTCCTTTTCTTCCATAAAAGTCTCTTTAGCATGATTAAGGTCAAAAACTACTTCCTTATCAATATTCTTTCGCACCCATTTATCTTCCTTGGGCTTCTTACCTTTATCTGCACCAGTTGTCATACCACTTCTCAACACAATATTTATGCTCTGATCTTCTTCATGGGCTCAACCCTCATCATTTGAATCTTCTGCATAGGCTTTTGGGGTTACACCTTCTTTTCTTGCATCTTTTCCATAAGGATTGGACATTCTTCTATGACATGGTCAAATTTCCAACAATAATGACATGAAGTATGTGTGGGGTTTGTACAATCTTGCGTGAAGTTCCCTCCTTCGCCACAGTTATAGCAGGTTACCTACCCATGCCCTCAACTTGGTCCAATGCCTCTTCATCATCCTCGGCCTTGGAACCCTCCGCACGCTACTCTCGTGCCTTGATCCCGAGGTCAGTTTTCTACCTGCATCCTCTAGGTAGGGATTCTATCCATCATCATCTCATAACTCCTACAATGGTGTTCATCATGTGCTAAAAACTTACATAAATTGCAAAACAACTACTGAGGAGTCTATACAAAGTTCTGCAATAAATGGCAATTATTAGTAGCATGTTTCCATGTAACCTAACAAATAACTTACCATAACATAGCTCCCATGCCCATCCCAACATTATTATTTGGTTTTAGGGGAACATACCCTCCCCTAATAATATAGTTCTTAAAGATTGGGCAATGATCCTTATCATGTCCATGGCTCTTACACTTCAGACACCAGACCTCAGCACACACCTCTTCCTGAGCTTCCTTTCCTTTCTTCAGGCTCTACAACTCCAAGTGTGGGCATTCTAGTTGTGAATGAATCTGTTGCACCCCAAGGTTTGTATCTTGGATAGGCGAGGCATCCAGCCTCATCGCGATCTCCAAGGCTTCCACTTGCCTTTCTATCTTCTATTGTGACAGAGGTATTCTTAAATGTGGCAAGAGTGATGCTATAAACTAGTCGTGATGATATGAATCTGAGGTTATCATATTAGCCTCCCTGATCAGGCACTTCAAAATCTGATCAAATTCCCAAGGTGTCTCATCTATCTCCTATCGGGTTTCCTTAAATTAAATTACTGACTGCACCTCTGACTTAGGCTTATTGAAATCCTTGTTCAAAGATAGTTGGGTGTCCCTAATGTCATGTTGGGGTTATTAGTGCAATAATTGATATACCATCTTAATGTGTGATCCTATAAGGCTATAACCAGTTGTGCTTTCTTAATATTATCTTCTGTAATATGTTGTGTTGTCCAAACAGCTCCAGTGACAAACCAAAATTGTTCAGGTCTTCGGTCCCTATTCCTTTCAGCATATTCATCATGTTTTCCATGTTGAATGGTGGAAATGGAGATGGAGCGGGTGAAGGCATAGGTGTATGAGACAGAGGTGGGGGTGGAGGTGGAGTGGATGGATGAGGTATCCAGAGTCTCCTGCTTTGTGTATCCCCAAACATCAAGCTAACTGCATAACCCTTTTTTCACATAACAACATTTTAATTCAAGTCTTCAATGATTTCAAATACTTACCTCGTGGTCCTTTAAAGATCCTTCATTCCACTTTGTTATAGTTGATATTTCTATCGGTCACGAAATAAATCACAAATCTTCCCAATGTGCAATCAATCCAGTGATCCACGGCCCACGCGATATTGCTTTCTGATGCTTCCATACATCACACCAGTTTAGGAGTCCACACTACAGGGCCTTCGATCCTCCATGTCCCTTGACTATCGGCTAATTTATACAACCACTCATATAGTTCTTTAGGTAAGAAACAGAAGAACACATCGGTCTCATCTATGTGGAAAAATATTTGCAACCACTCCTCCTTTAATAATTTAGGGCTCCTATTTTCCTTAGCCATGAATGCGTGCAATTTTCAATCAATACACTTATCAAGCTCTTTCTTTGTAGGAAACCATTTATCACACATCTCTCAGATAGATCCCTGTCTTAGCAATGGAACCATTTGTTGACTTAAGGATGCCTAACCTAGGTTAATTTGTTTGTGCCAACCAAAAAAACCCTAACTGTTGGTCCTTTTGGAAACAACCTGCATAGCGTAAGTTGGAGTCTCACCTGAAGTAGTATTGGGGGATGCTAGAACCAGGTTTCTGTATCTAGAGACTATGTGATAAGTGGTCTTAGACTCGTATAGCACATATCCACCTTCATGCAGATCAATAGTCTTCTAGAATATGGTCTGATACAGTAACTAAAGTAAAATGGATTCTAGACCTTCGTGAAGGTCCATGATCAGCCTTTGCAGACCCTAAACAGGCAAATCATCCACTTTTATGCATTAATCAATAATCCTAGATTTGCCTTCGTGTAGATCCATTCAACTCATCAGAAATCATAATAGAAATAACCCTTATCTTCGCGAAAGTAGATAATCACTTAATTCATGCACAAATACAATAGATTCAGTAGTTTCGCACAACATTAATTCATTATTCCATAGAAAACACATTAAAAAGTGACAAATCATAACATAAATAGAATCAACAATAATGCTCAGGTTGCAAGATAATTCTTCAAAATCAATCTTTATTCATCTTCAATGTTTAGTTCATAGACTCTTTCACCCCACCTACTTAGCTACAGGGGTCCACACACTCAATTGCAAACTTACCAAGGCCTCTTGTGCACTCAGCTGCAGGATCCTTCCCCTTTCCCCTAAGTACAGGAAGTAGAGCCTTCCCGTCTTAACACTTGCTCAAAAAAATCTTTATCTTGACTCCAAGTTATCAACTACTTCCTCTAGACTTGCTATGACTCAACTATATATAGCTTTCTTCAATACAATACCATGATCTACAGACCATGGGTAAGTCTCAAATATGACCTATTCACTTATCCAAACAAGGGGCTACACCCCTTTGACTCCTATCTAGCTACGCACTTCGCATCCACATTTTATGGAGACTTTACATCCTTTTACAAAAATTGGGTTAACTAACCCCAAAATTGACCCTAGGGACCCTATCCAAACAACAAACCTTCAGACCTTCACGAAGGTCCTTACTTGTACTTAGTAGGCATAGAAGGTGTTACACTGAAATTTGTCACCATGACTATCTGCAGTTAATATGGCTCCATCAATAGTCATATTATCCTCCTTGTCAAGCCTTATACCTCTGCTCTCCATGTCAAACTTCAAAAAAGAGAGAAAGTCATTAAAAAACATGTTTATCTCTGGGTACGCAGGTTCTCTCTACCTTGCCTGCGTGTACGCATCCCAAACTCATTGTACCTGCGTACTTGTACGCTCTGTAAGTCAAGGAATGGGTGCGTACCCCTGTAAAGGTCAAAAGGCGCGAGTTTCATCTTAAAAAAGTTACTTGTGGTCACTTCTAGAGCCTTCTAGAAGAGTGTTTGACGTGTATTGAGCGCCTCCAGATGGTTCATGCATACCTATGATAGAGGAACTTATCCCATCAAGAGAGGAGCTACCCCATCCAAAAGAGGGAGTATCCCATTGATGTTGGACCTGAATAACTTCCTCTCGAACAATATAAATACAGGCATTGGGCCAAAGGAGGGGAGGTAAAAAGTTGAACATTCCATAGGGTAGATGCTGCTGGAATTAGGACTTCCTTTAGAAGCTTGTGAGGAGAGATTACCATCCTTTCTTGTTTCATTTGGAAGTGGGTGAGCTTTTCAAAGTAGAGGAAA
>APFE031101471.1:35262-46537 GCA_000404065.3 Pinus taeda
TCCTTTTTCCTATTGCTCTTCAGCAGATCTTCTCTGCCGGAGTTAACCTATTAAACTCATTTTCATCTGCTGGTTCTTCAAAACCATCTTCAACAAATTCCCATAAATCTTGACAGGCAAACATGGCTCTCATGGTTATTGCCCAATAGTCATAGTTTTTCCCATTGAACTGTGGGAATTGAGGATTAAACATACCCATGTTGGTGCTGGTGCTGGCCATTCTAGTACTCTTTAACTATTCTATAAAATGCTTGGCTGTCTATTAAAATAACTGATTGTTTCTTCAGCAGCAACACAAAAACAATCTGAGAAATACCTGGATCCTTTTCACTGAGTCTTCACTTTGCTGGAAAAGTTGCTGCAGCCAGAAAACTCCTTCCTTCAGCTTCTTTGACACCTTCAAAGAGCCTGAACAAGCTCTGATACCACTGTTGGGGATTTTTCTGTTAAAATCCCAAAAACACAATAAAAAAAAATGCACACAGAGACAATGCTCTGTTTCCCTTTTTTTTTTTTTTTTCCAGGATCTTTAACATAAGAAAGCTATCAAATTTCTGAGCAGACAGATATTTCTCACATAAAAAAAACTTTGCATTCATTAATAAAAGACTAATACAAAATTCATCCTCTTTCACTCAGAGGGATTCACCAAAACATATACAGTGCTCCTCTATTCATTCATTTCCTATTACATACTACATTGTTACGTATTGCTCACATGCATTCACTTGCGCTATTACACTTCTGCTCTATCTCTCACACTTTCTCTCGCTCAACAGACAACAACCCAAAAAACAAAAAAAAACTTATTACGTACAAAATTTGAATGAGTTAACGAACAAGGATGTAGATCCATGCTGTGAGCTTCTCGAGGCTATCCTTCTTGTCCTCGACTGAGTTGCATTTTTACTGCGGTGGCTGAGAAATTCAATATCTTCCTTCTTGTCCATACTGTAAATTGAATGCACTCACCTGCTGCTGTACTACTCCATGTCCGCTTTTTGACCAGCTCCGCGCCAATCCTCTGTTTCTCCTTCTATTTGAAAATATATGAAAAGCATTGTAAAACACATAAAATTTCCTTTTGACGGACTTCAAATGTTAAACCATTATGCTTCAGGAACCCATCGGGTCCGGGCTTCATCGCATAGCGCGCATATATGAAAAAGTTGTGCACCCATGGTTTCCCCGATTGCAATATGCTGATCGCAATATATGCCGATACCTCCGATGTAATATATTATAACATATGCATGAAAAACATTAAAACACAAGAAATACGGCCGCTGCGGAACTGAAATAATATGAAACAAATTTTATACACTCGTCGGGTCTGGCTCATTGGATCGCGACATAACTCATGGTAAAGACTGTCCGATTGTTATCACCGATAGTGATATCAGCGATCGCTCATCGCAAACATAAAAGTTCCTTCATAAGTCCTCCACTGCCACTTCACCAATGCGATATCGGCGATTGGTCATCGCTGATGTCCCCATGGTGCTACACGGGTCAACCATTGCGCAGTTGAAATTACATTTTCAACAGAATGAATCTTTTTGTTACTGCAGTTTTGATAGAGATCTAAAATGGTGGACAAGGGTTGAGCTCATACCTGTCCACTGTAGAAGTGATAATGATTTCCAGATAACGATACCTGCCCTTGAACCATCCTATCAGCAAGCCAGGGCTCAAAATATACAAGTGAAGGGCCTTTTGGTAACAAATCCTTCAAACCCATTAGGAACCACTGTGGAGGCTATCGCTCTAAGAAAGTTGCCTGCTTTTGCGTCAGCGAAGAACATTCATTTGGTCTATGACGAGATCTATTCAGATCAGTATTTTCATCTCCCGAATTCACTAGTATTGCAGATATTTTAGCAATCGAAAATATTTCCCAAAGAGAGTGTGTTCACATTGTTTACAGTCTGTCGAAAGACCTAGGACTACCGATCTTTCGAATTGGAGTAATTTACTATTACAATGATACAATGGTTACTGCTACTCGAGAATGTCCAGTTTTTCCTTGGTTTCTTCCCAGACACAATACCTCATTGCTTCAATGCTATCTGATATGGAATTTGTAAGAAATATTTAGCATAAAATAATAAGATACTACGCAAGAGAGCCGCAATGTTCGTAAGTGGATTGCGTGTGGTTGCCATCAATTGCTTGAATAGCAACGTCGGTTGGTTGTGTTGGGTGGATGTCAGTCATCTTATGCAATCCCGTAAGGAGGAAGGAGAGATTAGACTATGGAAGATCATTTTAAAACAGATTGGGTTGAATATTTCTCGTGGCTCTTCCTTCCATTGTAGTGAGCCTGGGTGGTTAAGGTTCTACTTCGCCAATATGACCGATAACACGACGCAAGTATTGTTGAATCGAATTCAATTCTTTATGTATTGCAAGATATCGAGTCAGCGATACAACGTGGAGGGGACATATTAGACAAACCAAGTGCACGCATACGACTTTAACGAGAAATTCTGTTTCAATCCAACGTACTCACTCACTGAGGCTGATAGTTTACTTTGAAAATATTAATTTCAACCACGGTTTTGTAAATGTGTTAGAAAACCTGCATACATGAATCTAGCTAGTAAAGGTTGAACATGCAGTTTTGTAGAGCAAAAACACTAAAAGAAAATCGAAAAAACAAAAGAATGATTCATCAGAAAATAGGTTACAATGTTCATGATATAACATTACTGGGTGAAGATCCCAAGGTAATGCACCATAGTGGTGATCAATGAGATAACTCAACACCTGCAACAAGTTCTGAAGAGAACTAGCCAGTTGTATAGTGAAAGTAGAAGCAAATAAGGAAGTAAATCATGCAGAAGAACTAGCTAGTTGCGGAGTTAAAGTAGGAGCAAATTAGGGAGTAAATCATGTAGAGGAACTAGCCAGTTGCGGAGTTAAAGAAGGAGCAAATTAGGGAGTAAATCATGCAGAAGGAATCTTGCATATAGTCCCATGCTCTAACTAAGTGTTCGCATGTAGGTGTGTAGTACCTCCAACACCACCCCCCCCCCGTGAACACCACTAGGGGAAAAATAGAAAATGGCCTTGGCAACTAAGGCCAAAGGTCACCTAAAATACAGTGCAACTTGTACTAAAATTGAGGAAAGAGGGAAAACCTCGTGGGAAAATCCCCCCCTCAAAATACAATGTAATCAAAAGAAAAGAGGAAGAAAAGACAGTTGCTAAGCAACTGTGTACTAAAATTGAGGAAAGAGGCAAAACCTCGTGGGAAAACCCCCCCCTCAAAATACAATGTAATCAAAAGAAAAGAGGAAGAAAAGACAGTTGCTAAGCAATTGTGTACTAAAATTGAGGAAAGAGGGAAAACCTCGTGGGAAACCCCCCCCTCAAAATACAATGTAATCAAAAGAAAAGAGGAAGAAAAGACAGTTTCTAAGCAACTGTGTCCTTCACTTAAAAACGATCGCGCAGAGAGCGAAACTTCTGCTCAGTGAATGTCTTGGTGAAGATGTTTGCAGTCTATTCTGCTGAAGAACAAAACTGTAAATCAATGACCCAATCATGTACTAAGTCTCTGATGTAGTGCATATGGATCTCTATGTGCTTTTTCCACCACTGCTGTACTGGATCCCTGCAAAATTTGAGAGTGCTTTGGTTGTCACACCAAATGACAATGGGTTGGTGGAACTGAACGCCTAACTCAGTGAGGAATTGTTGTAGCTACAAAGCCTGAATGGTGATGTTGAGTACTCCTCTGTACTCGGCCTTGGCTGAAGAGAGAGCAATAGCAGCCTGCTTCTTGCTCGACCAACAAATAGGGTGAGACCCTAGATTGAGTGAATATCCGGAGGTGGACTTGTGATCAATGTTGTCACCCACCCAATTAGAACCAGTGAAGCCAAGGAGATTCAATGCATTGCCTACTGCATAGTGAATCCCGAAGGTGATGGTGCCCTGCACATATTGGAGGATGCGCTTGGCAGCATTCTAGTGTAGCTCATGCGGCTCTTGCATGTATCTGGAAAATGCCCCTACTGCATATGAGAGATCTGGTCTGGAGTGGGTGAGGTACAATAAGCTCCCCACTAGCTATAGGTAGAAATTACTGTCAACTAATGGAGTGTCACCTCCATCCTCAAGGTGGACCCCAAACAAAAAAGGAGTCGCTGCTGGCTTGCAGTGAGTCATGTGAAATCTATTGAGGAGATCCCGTGCGTATTAAGCCTGAGAGAGTTTGATGCGTGTGGCATCCTAGCTAATCTCAAGACCAAGAAAGAAGTGTAATGGACCCGTGTCGATCATCAAGAACCTATCATGGAAGGCCCTCTTAGTTGCAGCAATTGCTAAAGCCAAGCTTTCGATGATCAGGAGATCATCCACATACAAAACTAAGATAAGAACAGAATCATGTGTCCTGAGCATGTAAACATTTGGATCATACTTACATCTTTTAAAGTTTTGTGATAAGAGAAAAGAACTCATCTTCGCATACCAAGCTCTCAGGGCCTGCTTAAGGATGTAGAGAGATTTCTTCAGTCTGCAGAGCAAAGATGAATCCTGAATGAAACCATGTGGTTGGTCCATGTAGATCTCCTCAGATAGGTCTCCGTGACGAAGGGCATTCTTCACAACCATCTGATGTACTTCCCACCCCTGGGTAGCCGCAATGGGAAGTGCAAGGCGTATGGAATCCATCTTTGCTACTGGAGCAAAGGTCTCATCATAATCAATGTCATGCACTTGCTAGAAGCCTTTGGCTACTAGCCTAGTTTTCTGTCTGGTGATTCACCCATCTGCAACACTCTTGGTCCTCTAGACCCATTTTCATTGGACAAGTTTCTTTCCTGGAGGAAGGGTGACTAGATCCCAAGTCTGGTTCTCGAGGAGGGAGTTATACTCTTCGTCCATGGCGGACTCCTAAGATGGATGCCCAGTAGCCTCAGCGTAAGACTACTGATAAGAAGACTGAACCAAATGATAATGCCAGGATGGCATTGGTTCAGTGGCAGTGAGGGCAAGAGGAGGCTCAATAAACTCTGAGCTGGTCCTCCGCAGATCACAATTATCCCCCACAAGACCATTTCTAGTAGCTGGGTGGTCTTGTGAATATATCTCACGTAACCTCCTTGTTCTCTGATTTATGACAGGGGAAGTTCACTGTTGGAAGCTCGATCTGGGCATGGATGTGGATCATCATATGCATGCACTGAATTTGTATCTGAAGACTTTGTCTCTGCATCTGCATGCTCTATCGCGACATCTGCATGCTCTGTATCTGCATCTGAGTGTACTGAGTCATGATCTTGGACGTGTGGTAGATAAAAGGTGTTTGCATGCAACAATTGAGGTGCATGCGAGAGACTTTCCTCAAATTTGACGCTTCACTCAATGATGAGCTTGTCCGTAGAGGAAATCAAGAGTCAGTATCCCTTCACACCATCAGGGTATCCAACAAAGATTCACTCAATGCTATGTGGATCAAGAGCTTTCCTCTTTTCAGAGGGGATCTTGGCCCATGCTCGGGAGCTGAGAACATGAAAGTGGGTGACCTCCGATTTAGTGCCGCTCCAAGCCTCAAAGGGGGTCTGATCCTTGACAGACCTATGAGGAGATCTGTTCTGGATGTAGCTATCACAATTAAGTGCTTCAGCCCATAGCTTATGAGGCAGTGACTTAGCATGCAACATGAAGGGAGCCATCTCTTTGAGAGATCGTTTCTTTCTCTCAGTAACTTCTTTATGCTACGAAGCGTATGGAACTGTGTACTGCAACTATATGTCAGACTCAAGGCAAAGGTTCTTAAGTGCTATGTTAACATATTCCCCCCCATTGTCTGTACGGAGGGCTTTGATCTTTCTCTCTGACTATGTCTCAACTAGTGCTTTGAAATCTTCAAAGTGCGCAAGAACTTTAGATTTGTCCTTGAGAAGATACACGCAAGTATACAGTGAGAAATCATCAATAAATGTAAGCACATACCTTGCTTTGTTGATGGAAAGATGAGGAAAAGGCCCCATGAGATCACAATGGATCAGATCTAGAGGAGAGGATGCTCTGTGTGTCTTGTCAGTGTCAAACTTTTCTCTAGGATGTTTGCCAAGGACACATCCTTCACAAACTTCTTTGGAGAAACTAATAATTGGCAAGCCTTCTACCATCTCATGCTTGCTTAGCTGCTACATATACCTGTAATTTAAGTGACCAAACCTCTTGTGCCAAAGCCTACTACTATCATCAACATGGTGTAAGCAATAAGGAGGATTCAGATTCAATAAATTCAAAAAATCTATACAGTCTCGCTCCATTGTTTACCTCACCGATTACAATTTTGGAGCTGCTATGTAGGTCATATATGTTCACTGCATCTAGAGTGAATTCCACTCTCTTTCCGGTGCCAGAATGAGTGATCCGATAAACGTAAAGCAGGTTTACCACAAGTTTTGGAACATGAAGCACATCTTCAAACTTTCCGTCTAAAAGTTCCACTCTACCTTTCTTGGTGACCTCAATAGGTGAGTCATTTCCCATGAGGATGGGAGGTCCTTTGCATGCATCCAAAGAGGAATACACTTCCTTTGCAGCAGCCATATGATGTGATACACCATAATCTATAATCCATGCATCAAAGGAAGACTTAATTGCAACTAAAGCATGAAAATTTTTACCTTTCTCGTGTGGTCGATCCTCAGTTTTCTTCTTGGCGCCCTGAGTGATGTGGTCCCCAAGATTGTGCTTCTGAAGGATTTCTGACATTTGGTCAATTTTTTCTTCATGCAAGAGGATTTTGGATGGAATCCTCGGTGACAGTAGGTGCATTTTTCTCCTTTCTTCCCTTTCTCATTTCTAGAGCCAGAGGAGTCATTGAAGGGCTTGGTGTACCCTTCCTTCTTTGGATGGGAATGCGCTTTTCCCTTGTCCTTTTGCTGCTGATTTTTCTGATTTGAGTCAGATCTGTGATTTTTATTATGGCTGCCATCATGTACAGCAAGCGCATGTGCTTTTGGAGGTTTGATTTTCCCCATGCCAATGAGTTTATCTTGCTCAAAAGTAAGGGACTCCATGAACTCTTTGAGAGAAGGGATAATGTAGGATTTACCTGTTGTGAGCTTTACTAAATGAAATGTAGACACAAAGACAGAGTACTCCAGTCCGAGATTTGACATAATAGAGAGAACTTGGTGACTCTGCTCCATGGATTTGTCAATTCCACAACCCTTGAGTTGCAGCAATAGATCATTATATTCGGTGAAGAAGTCTTGAATTCTGTCATAGTTCCGTGGATCCAATGGCAACAGCTCCACTTTGAGCAGATGTCCATTCATCTCATCCTATTTCTCGTAGAGTTCTTCAACCTTTTTCCAAATCTCATTGGGAGTATTGCAGGCAGATATATGAAACTGCAACTCTAGGGAGATACACATGCATATGGATCCGTGAGCCTCATCCATGCGGTTGAGGTACTTGGATTTCTCTATGGCTGAAGTGGGTTCCACTTCTGCAGCCATGGTAATCTTGTATAACCCTTTTTGATGAAGGTATCGAGGCATTTGGTCCTTCCATTCGTGATAGTTGTACAATGTTAGGGTCGATGCTTTGGGAAACTCCATTTTTCTGTCGATCTTCGATCTCCAAGCTGTAATATCTACAAAATAAAGTATTGGTGCATCTTTTATCTAGCAACCTGTGGGCTCTAATACCATGTAAATTTGTTAGAAAACCTGCACAGATGAATCTAGCTAGCAAAAGGTTGAACACACAGCTTTGCAGAGCAAAAACACTAAAAGAAAATTGAAAGAACAAAAGAATGATTCATTAGAAAATAGGTTGCAATGCTCCTGATATAGCATTATTGGGTGAAGATCCCAAGGTAATGCACCATAGTGGTGATCAATGAGAGGACTCAACACCTACAACAAGTTCTGGAGAGAACTAGCCAGTTGTGGAGTGAAAGGAGGAGCAAATCAAGGAGTAAATCATGTAGAAGAACTAGCCAATTGCGGAGTTAAAGAAGGAGCAAATTAGGGAGTAAATCATGGAGAAGGAATCTTGCATGTAGTCCCATGCTCTAAGTAAGTGTCCGCATGTAGGTGTGTAGTACCTCCAATAGATTTTAAACACATTTACAACCGCCATACTTGCCTAGTCAATTTTTGCAGGTTGAAATTTTGTTTGCAAAGACTAATTTATTAGTAGAGCATGACTATTCTGCAACACATCATAGAGTTAAAGAAATTAATGAAGTTTGGTAAATACGTATGAGAAAACATTCAGTCCGTAACTGTTATGTACACTTGACAAAACTTGCAAGTTCAGAAAATCATTTATTATGTAAAATCACCCATATTATGTATGAAAGTCATGAATTAATAAGTTAAAGTTGTATGCTTAGATAAATATTAATGTAAAATTCATTCTTATGGTTGAGCGAGATAGAGGGTGTAAGTCTCTGAGGTAGTAAGGAGAAAATCGTGGAGAAATTTGTGATGGGCGGGTGAAAACAAGTTTTACAAGAGTTTTACTTTGCAGCCCCTGGTGAAGCGTAAATCACAGTAAGGCTGTTTTTGTTTTACTTGGAGCAACAACCTCCAATTTATCATTGGCATGTATTTACATATATTTTATAATATAACCCAAAGTTTGGCTTACCACAATCACATTGTTCTACTCTATTTTGTCGTGAGTTATTTTCTGTGTTTTACTTAAGCATGAGTAGATTTACTACAATCACATTGTTTTACTCTGTTTTTTCGTGAATTATTTTATGTGTTTTACTTAAGCCTCTGTCCATTCACAATTTTCTTTCGTGAAGATTTGTTTGCCACAAAATTGCCTCTGTCCATTCACGATTTGCTTTCATGAAGATTTGCTTGCCACAAAATTGTTTTGAGGGCAGATTTTTGGTGTATTTAACAACAAGTAGAAAGTTTTTTTTTCACTTAGAAATGACAACATGATGCAAAATCTTGATTAATCCTCACATACCTCATTTTAATGGAAAAAATTGCGATCATTGGGCTATTACAATCAAGGCCTTGTTTTCTTCTCAAAACATTTGGGATTTGGTAGAGAATAGTTTTCAAGAACCAGGAGATGCAACAACATACAATGACTTATCTCAAGCTGAAAGGGATTTGTTGAGGGACAACAAGAAGAAAGATACGAAATCCCTCTTCTGCATTTTTCAAGCAGTTCATGAAAGTATTTTCCCAAGAATTGCAACAACAACAAAGTCCAAGAAAGCATTGGACACCCTTCAGACAACCTACCAAGCCACGGAAAAAGTAAAGACAACAAAGCTACAAATGCTAAGGAGAGACTTTGAGACAATTTGTATGAAAGCATATAAGAATGTAGACTCATTTTTACACATGAAATTGGACCGATTACTCCAATCAGGTCTCATGGAGAGACACTCGAGGAAAGGAGAATAGTTGAGAAAGTATTCAGAAGCCTGCTAGCAAGGTTTGATGCCATTGTTGTGGCCATAGAAGAGACAAAGGATATCTCATAGGTATTAGTGGATAAGCTTCATGCATCACTGATTTCTCATGAACATAGACTAAATAGAGAAACAAGCTCCTCATTGGAGCATGCCTTCAAGGCAGAAGTTTCATTTGGTCAAGGTAGAGGCAGAAGAAGATCATATGCTAGAGGAAGAAGAAGAAGCCCACATAAAGGTGGAAGAAGTGTCCCTTCAAACTCAAGTTGAAGGGGCAGTAATAAAAATCCAAGTCAAGGCCCAAGCCAAAATCAAGCACAAGGTAAAAGGTATGATAAATCTCAAGCACAATGGAATTACTATAAGAAGTATGGTCATTATGCAAATGAATGTAGAAAGAAGCAATACGACATAAGTAACAAACCAAGTCTAAATTTCACAAAGGAAAATCAGAACCATGAATACATGTTTTTATCTTGTAATGTAGCACAAGAAAAACAAAGTGATGTATGGTATCCAGATTCAGGGTGCAACAACCACATGTCAGGGAACATAGCAATTTTTTCTAATCTATATGAAAGTGTGAAATATGAAGTGAAATTAGGGACTAATAGCAAAGTCTCTTTCATGGGCAAAGGAAGACTTAATATCCTAACAAAGAAGGGGGAGAAGAAATACATATTGGATGTTTACTTTTTCCCTCTTTTGAAGCATAACCTCATACACATTGGAAAACTCATGCAAAAGGGCTAGAGTGTCTTTTTCAAAAATAATGAGTGCACAATTTTTGATAGGCATCCAAGAAGACAATTGATTGCAAAGGTTCAGATGGCAAACAATATAATGTTTCCCCTAAAGATATGATCAGATTTGAAGGAAGAGTGTAACACCCCTCCCTTGTGTACTACATTATTGTAAACCTAAGCTAAGTTAAGGCTGGGTGAGATATGCTCTCTTGTGTGTTAAATGTTGTAAACCTAAGTTGAGGAAAACTAGGTTTGATGCCCTCCTTTGGGGGTTAAAGTATTCTACACCTAAGCTGAGGAAAGCTAGGTGATATGTAATATGGAAAGCAAGTGTATTATTAAATAAATTAATAAAATAAATCACTTGGAAGGTGGAGCACCAAGAGAGAGGAGATGCTTGACAAATTCCATGAGGAATGAGATAGAGATGAATCTTTCATGATAAGCTTCTAGACGTGATTCTAGATAAGCTTGAATAGATTGGATATCCATTGGATAGATGGGAGATAAAAATCCATTAGACATAAAAGATTTCCGGGAGATAAAGACAAGTCTTTATGTGGAAAAGCGTCATGGGAGATAAAGATGAGCTTTTCTAGATAAGACTTAGGCAAATGTAAAAATCCACAAAGCGGGACGCCACTAATGGTAACTAAATCAACAACGTAAACTTTGAAACGAGAACTAATACTGTTACCCATTTCGTAGAGATAGCAAAAAATTGATCCGATTTTCAAAAGGGGCGATGCAGAACACATATATATTTTTTTAGAGCATAGTTTTTGGCACTTTAAATAACCGATACGATTACCCGTTTCGTAAGGGTAGTAAAAACGTGACCCGATTTTGAAAAGTGGTTAAACATAATACATTTCTTTTTGTTGGGAGCATATTTTTGACATTTTAAATTTTCTTATGTATCAAATATAAATATTTGTTTTTAAATATTAGTGATTTTCATATTCATTTTGAAATGTGTAGATGCAACGTGTTATGCAACATACCTTTTTTTTAAAGGACTTATTTTTCACACTTTAAAATTTATTATCTCCATTTTTTTTTAATTATGATTACTTAATGAATTTTCAAGTTGTTTTTTTTT
>APFE031101482.1:0-11970 GCA_000404065.3 Pinus taeda
GCCTAATAATGAGGTTGAGTTTGATTCATTAGCATTGTTATCATGTTTTTAATGACTCTGAAAGGATCCAACAAGTTCTGGGCGGAGGCCGGGAAGTCTGGGCTAGAAAAATAGCTCAATTCCGGGATTACTGGCCCATGGAGCGTTACCATAGGGACTAACATTGTTTTCTGAAGGCTGGGAAGTGTTATAACTCATGTCGGATGTTGGTAGGGTGCAATACTCTTCCCTAAGGTTCTTAAACAATAGCGGGACTCAAGGACTAGATGTCTAAGTGGTTGATTTGTCTCTTGAGGGGTCTGTTGATGGTGTTGGATGACTATGTGTGATATTTTGTTGATTCTACTTCCTTAAGGAAACATAGGAGGTTGAATCCCATCATAGTAGCCTCTCATCTCATGTTTACCCCGATTGGCATGGCTAATTTGGGTAGACATGGGATGGGGTGTTACAGATTGGTATCAGAGCATGGTTCACCCCTCAGACTGGATGGGATTTGTGTGTTGGTCATGCATGCATGTTAGTTGCATGTGTGTCTCTTACATTTATGTTCCATGTGCTTGAAACATTGCATCATGTTGATCATGATGGTAGTAAGGCGTCATGGGGAATTTGACGATTGATTTTTTGGAATGTATCATCAGGATTACATGACTGGTTACTTTATTATGTGCAGCTTGATTTTATGCAACTTGATTATATTCTTGTATGTTAGGTTACAATTTTGAATATTTTGATTACATGTATCAATGTTGTAGGTTGATTATGAGAATTGATCACTTAATCTCGACTACATGCATTTACGTGTATGTGTAGTTGACTAGACATTGCTAATGCATATTGATTGTTGTATGTGGCAATGTGTATAATGGAGTAATGGATGTTGTCATGCATAAGGTCGTAGCATGTAGCGTTGATATGGCCTTGCATTGATGACTGGACCTAACTAGAGTGATGCTTATGTATTGATACATTTAATCATGTATGTCTATATGATGTTATGATTATGTTATACATGTATCACACTAATTTGGTGATCTTGCAGACAAGGTATCCTCCCTAATCCATGCTAAGGTACATCGATTTATTATGATTTGATTTATCTGACATATTATGCAATGTAGGAAGAAACATCAATGGCTAGAAATATGGTTGATTACAAAGACTCTCCCTATGAATTTGAAGAGCAGTATTGTGGTGGGAATCCTTTTGATTTGGTAGTTACATTAAGAAGCTTTAAGGAAGAAATAAGGAGTTGCAAAGAAGACAAAGAAAAATCACGCAGGTAAAAGAGAAACAAGAAAAGGTGAATGCAATACTACTTCAAAATTTGTCAGATTTTCCATGACAGGGACCACCTTGAATAAGCCATGGACATGAGGATAGAACTAATGGGGAATATGGCAGTGGGTATCCTAGTAGACACGGGTAAGATAGATTTGACACGATAAGAGATGGCAGGATGTTGGACACTCTGGATAAGAGAGGTACTAGACATAGGTATTATTCTAGTCCTAGTTCTGATAGGCATCATGGTCATCATCATTATCATCCTTACATGAGGAGTGATAAGGGATACTAGCTAGATGATTTTAAGAAAGTGCAACCACCTACCTTTGATGGAGAGATGAAGAAATCACAAGATGCAGAGGCTTGGTTGCTTGGTATGAGGAAATTCTTTAAATCACATGATTACTCAGAAAACATGAAAGCAAGAATAGCCATGTTCATTCTCAAGGGTAAAGAGGATATTTAGTGGGAAGATGTGAAGAATGCTAAATGTATTGATGAATATGATTTGACTTGGAATGCATTTCAAGGGCTCTTCAAGAATAAGTATTTATCAGAAAGATACTATGGTGATAGAGTTAAGGAGTTTTACGAGTTGCGTATGGGTTCTATGATAGATGATGAGTATACTAGAAGGTTCTTATAGCTATTGAGATATGTGCCTTACCTCAAGGAGGAGAATGCATATTCGTCAATGGATTTCTAGTTTCATACAAAGACTAGATTGAGTTCAATGAACCTAGATCGTTGGAGGAGGCCATCCAAAAGTTGAAGCATTGTTATGAGCAGTAGAAGTGTAAAGTTGAACCTAAGAATGACTTGAAAATAAATGAAAAGGATAAAGGAAAATGGCCACCAAAGAGAGGAAGAAGTCAAGATGCAAGTGAGAAAGAAAATGCAGTTCCTTACAAAAGATTTGATGTAGTTGAGAAGGGACACGAAGAGCAGCAAGCTAGAGGTGGTGGTTGGAAACCATTAGAGTGTTGGATATGTGGTAAGGATCATCGTAAGAGGGATTGTCCACCGTATCAGATTGGTGGTGAACCCTAGATCTACAGTTCTCAGGAGGCACATATAGTTGGTGATGTTGGTCGTAGTATTCCTCGTATCTACGCAACTGTGGTCAACAGGCAGGCAGATCATTAGGCATCGATCATTGAGATGAATGATACGCTTTGCGATCAAGTTTTTTCGATTTTGATTGATCCTGGATCTAACTATAGTTATGTTAACCCTGACCTAGTCGACAAGTGTGGTTTTAGAAATTAAGTGCATGCAGAATGCTGGTTGGTACAGTTGGCTACAGGTACAAAGAAGCGAGTTCACCATTGGGTAAGAGCTTGTGCATTCAAGTTAAATGGTATGACTACAACAACAAATTTGAATGTATTGCCAATGGGATTGTATAGTATTATTTTGCTTATGGATTGAATATACCTTCATAGAACCAAAGTGGATTGCTTCGACAAGGCCATTGAGTGTGTGGATGATAGTGGTGAAAAGAGGACTTTGTAGGGAAAGAAGAAGCCTACATCATTGAGGATGGTTATCTCTATGCAGGCTAAGCGTAGTTGTAGAAAAGGTTGTGTGATGTTTGCAGTACACATTTTTAGTGACAAGGGTAAGGAGGTTGAGGATGTTGATGCATTAAGAAGGTACCTAGTATTGTAGTAGTTTCGGGATGTATTTCCTGAGGACATTTTAGAGTTGCCACCTCACAGGGAGGTAGACATTTCTATTGAGTTGGTTCTAGGGCCAGCGCCAGCATTAAAAGCACCTTATAGGATGAGCACACCTGAGTTGGTAGAGTTGAAGTTGTTGTTAAAGGAAATGTTGGACAAAAGATGCATCAGACCTAGTGTATCACCTTGGAGCGCACCAGTGTTGTTCGTAAAGAAGAAAGATGGTACTCTTAGACTATGCATTGACTATAGAAAGATGAATAAGGTAACGATCAAGAACAGGTACCTTTTTCCTAGCATTGATGATTTTTTTGATTAGTTAAAGGGAGAAACAATGTTCTCTATGATTGACTTGAGATCTGGATACCATCAGGTATGCATTATGGAAGAGGATATCTTCAAGACTATGTTCAAGACCAGATATGGGCATCGTGATTTGTTGTTTTTTCCATTTATATTGACTAATGATCCAAATACATTTATGTGTTTGTTGAATAATGTGTTGCGTCCTTATTTGGATAAGTTTGTTCTTGTATTCATTGATGACATACTGGTATATTCTAAGAATGAGGAAGAACATGCCGAACATTTAGTAGTAGTGTTGAGGTTGCTAAGAGAGCATCAGTTGTATGCTAAGCTCAGCGAGTATAGTTTCTTTTAGGCAAAGGTAAATTACTTGGGGCATGTTGTCTCCAAAGATGCATAGCAGTGGATCCAGAAAAGATAAGGGCTATCATGGAGTGGGAAACTCCTAAGAATCTGGATGAGGTGAGATCATTCATGGGATTGGCAGGTTACTATAGAAGGTTCATCACGAAATTCTTATGAATTTCATATCCTATCACATCATTGCAGTGGAAAGGTAAGAAGTTTGAATGGACAAAAGAATGTGAGGCTAGTTTTGAGCAACTTAAGCAGTTGTTGACACATGCACCAATGCTAAATATTGTGGATCTAGACAAGGATTTTGTAATGTCTGCAGATGATTGAAAGAGAGGAATTGGTGGAGTTCTCATGCAAGAAGGACAGGTAGTGTGTTATGAGTCATGAAAATTGAATGAGAATGAGCATAACTATCCAATGCATGATCTTGAGCTAGCAAGGATTATGCATGCATTGAAGATGTGGAGACATTATCTCCTGGGCAGGAGGTTCACATTGATGAGTGATCATAGTGGGTTGAGGTATTTGTTTGACTAGCTAAATCTAAATGCCAGGAAAGCTAGATGGTTGGATAATCTTAGTGAGTTCTACTTCTAGATCAGATACATCAAAGGGAAAGAGAACCGAGTTGTAGATACTCTTAGCAAGAAGGTACAAGTAAATCATATAGCAGCTATGAGCTCTTATGGGACAAAGTTATAGGATAGGATCTTCCAGAAAGGTCAATAGGATGAAAATACATGGATATCATGCACAAGTTACAATAGAGTACAGGTACAGGCACAGGTGTAGATACAGGTACTAGGGATCAGGATGTAGACTACCATATCACAAAAGATGGTTTCGAGAGGTTTAGAGATAGAATATATGTGCCAAATTGCAGTGAGCTCAAGGATATTACCTTGAGGGAGGTTCATACGAAGCCATACTCAAGTTATCTAGGATATTAGAAGACACTAACGACGATGAATAAGTTTTACTATTGCCCGAATATGAAGAAGGAAGTGGCAGATTTCTTGGCTAGATGTTTAGATTGTCAGCAGGTAAAGGCGGGATGCAAGCATCCAAGTGGTCTACTACAACCTATTGCAATTCTGGAATGGAAATGGGAGGTCATTTCCATGGATTTCATTATAGGTCTTCTGAGGATAGTGAAGAAACATGGTTCTATGATGGTCATGGTTGACAGGTTGAGAAAGGTAGCTCATTTCATTCTAGTAAAGAATACATATTCAACCAATGAGGTAGCATAAGTGTTCATCAGAGAGATAGTGAGACTACACAGTGTTCTAAAGAAGATTTTGTCGGACAGGGATGCAAAGTTCACTTCCAAGTTTTGGAAGGAGCTATTTGCAGGCTTGGGTATAAAGTTGTCCTTTAGTACAACTTATCATCCGTAGACAAATGAACAGATAGAGAAGGCCAACAGGATCTTGGAAAATATGTTGAGGATGTATGTGATGCACCCAAAAAGGAAGTGGGAAGAGTATCTACCATTGGTGGAGTTTTCATACAATAATGATTATTAGGATTAATTGAGGATGATTCCTTTCAAGGCATTGTATAGTCGGATTTGTAATACTCCCATTAGCTGGAGTGATCCAGTGAACATGGTGGTTATTGGACCGGACATGTTGGTGGACAAGGAGTAGGAAATGCATGTTATAAAGAAGAATCTAAAGGCATCACAAGATAGGCAGAAGAGTTATGTCAATCAACACATGGTATTCGAGGAATTTTAGGTTGGGGAGCATGTGTATTTGCACATCAAGCCCAAGAAATTCTCTTTGAGGATTGGTTCATGTGCTAAGTTGGCACCACCATATTGAGGGCCTTTCAAGATCCTTTAGACAATTGGACCAATGGCACATTGACTTGCACTGCCTCCAACAGTGAAAGTCCATGATGTTTTCCATATTTCATTTCTTAAGAAGTATATAAAGGATGTTGATCATGTCATTGATTGGTCTGTATTGTAGGTGGAGCAAGAAGGAGAGTTCTAGCTAGAGCCTCAATGCATACTGTAGCAAAAACATCTCATGCTCAGAAATAGGGCCATAGAGCAAGATAAAGTGAAGTCAAAGCACTTTGGGCCTGAAGAAGCTACATGGGAGATGGCAGATCATATGTGGGCTCTCTATCATTCAATATTTGCCGATTGACGCAAAGAAATTTTGGTTTGATGTTGTTATATGTTTTGCTGATATTTTGGTATATGTATGTATATGTATACAGATGTAAATATTTCCATGAGCTAAGTTATAAGGCTCCAATAAGTGGTATGGGTGTCATGTTATTGTGGTTGTTATATTGTCAAGTTGTCATGATGTTTTTATTTTGAGTAGGTATTTCATTGTAAATATTTCATTGAGATAAGTTATAAAGCTCCATGTGCAGTATGTTTTCTTTTCAGTAGTTTTTTTGAGCTCTTGATGTGGTTTAACAACGAGGACGATGTTCCCCTAGGAGGAGGGTTCTGCAAGAGCCCTCATGAAAATTTCATGTATTAAAAGTTTGTTAGGTAAACTTGACTCGGGATAGAGTGAAAGTTGACCAGGTTAAACAATGATGGTTTTGGGGCACATGGTATTGTGCATCCATAGTATTTTTCCTGTGGTATTATATGTAATGGAGATTATAAAAGGCTGGAAGGATTTCATTGTAATGCAGGCCTGGAGGTGAGCGGTGAAGGCTCACTTGGTCAGATTGGCTATGGTTTTGGCCAATGCTAATGAGATATCATTAGGATGGTCTTTTTCCCCGGATTTGGGGTTTTCCCATATAAACATGTGTTTTTATGTGATTATGGTTGTTGCTAGTTATTTTATATTTATTCCTTTCAATAATTATTTATGTTATACAATCAAATTCTTAAAAATTGGTATCAAAGCCAAATGTTGGCTTCAAAGGGAAGCTTTTGTTGCCAAGGGTTTTATTGGCCTGGTGAATGAAAGAAATTTGATTTTTTGCACTCATGGAGGTCTCGATCTGAAGATTTGAGGTAGCATGGTTATGAGATTGCTATATTACTAGTGGTCGAGTTGTGATGCAATGCTCACGTATTAGAGATCGATGTTGATCTAGGCACCGTTCAAATATAGGTGCAAGTGGCTAGAGAGTAGATCCATCATGTGGCAAGCCTGAGCTGCATAGATTTGAGATCCCAGAAAGGGTTTCAAGGTCATGTCTATACGAAATCAATGATGCATGTGGTAAAATCTAAAGGGTGATTGCAACAGAATGGTGTCGATATGGATGTGAACGTTGATGACAATGGTATCTTTGATAACTGTGGTTGGGTCGAGCGACCTCAGATTTTCTTGGAGGAATCTAGGAAATGGTGGCATTAGCATTCCAGATTGCAATGCTAGTGCCTTGATCAACATCATTGTTGATGTAGAAGAAGGCTAATGTTGATGGTCCACTATTGGAAGTCGTTGCCAGGTGGGCAATGACTAAAGAGATAATCGTGAAGAGGAAATCCATGGCTGAGGTGTCGATGATAGAGGAGGAGGAAAGAAGGATGAGTGGGACTCGCTCCCTCCGTAGGATCAAGCCAGACTGAAGTCCCGCCAAGGCATACACTACATCTCGTTGGAGGGGCTGGATGTGGTGAATCTGAACAGCATGGTGCCCATCTCGGCTGATGGTATCACCATAGGGGATATGATGATGAAGAGCAACCTCAAAAACCTAGAGGCTAATCGGGAGAGCTTCCGTGGCAGGTGGTATCACTCCGGCGACCTAGCGATAAAGCACCCAGATGAGTATATGGAATTCAAGGACCAGTCGAAGGACATCATTATCTCCAGCGGGGAGAATATCAGCAGCGTGGAGGTGGAGAATGTGTTGTATGGTCATCCCAGGGTTTTGGAAGCCTCAGTTGTCGCAAGGCCAGACCAACGTTGGGGTGAGTCTCTTGAGCATGTGATATTGGGCTATGCACAGAATATGAGAGTCAAAATCGACATAGGAATGAAGGAATTCATGGTAGATGATAATTCTACAGTGATGTTGGATGGGAATTAAAGCAGTTTGATAGAAGTTTTTGAGAAAATCAAATTGAGAGAGGATGGGTCAGAATAGCAGTAGCAATAAAAATAAAAAATAAAATTAATGAAGTCAAAATTATTGCATGTAAATGGACATACAATTGTAAGACCTGGTAAGGCATGTGTACCCCTGGGTAATCACTGGTAAAGTTTGGGCTAGAACTAGGTGATAGGGGGATGTCAGGTTAATAATACCCCAGGTAAAAACTTTGAGGGGGGTAAGAGCTAGAGTGAGAGGGGTTGTCTCACATAGAAAGTTTTACTAGAGTTAGTCGAGGAACCCCAAGTCAAGTTTAAGGGGGGAATTGTTAGGTAAACTTGACTTGGGATAGAGTCAAAGTTGACCAGGTTAAACAGTGATGGTTTTGGGGCACATGGTATTGTGCACCCATAGTATTATGCCCGTGGTATTATATGTAATGGAGCTTAGAAAAGGCTGGAAGGATTTCATTGTAATGCAGGCCTGGAGGTGAGCGGTGAAGGCTCACTTGGTCAGATTGGCCAGGGTTTTGGCCAATGCTAATGAGATATCATTAGGATGGGTTTTTTCCCCAGATTTGAGGTTTTCCCAGATAAACATGTGTGTTTATGTGATTATGGTTGTTGCTAGTTATTTTATATTTATTCCTTTCGGTAATTATTTATGTTATACATTCAAATTCTTAACAAAGTTAATAAAGGAAAAATAAGACTATGGTTAAGGGACACTTATTCCAAGCTAAAGGTTGGGAAAGACATCCCAGTGTGGGTGTTCATTTGGTTGTTTTTGGTTAAGGAAATGGCTAATGCTTTGGAAAGGAAAAATGGCATTTTTTGGCACATTTATTTATGAAAATAATGAGGAGAAATGTAAGGTGAAAGGTCACATGTTGCATGTAAGGAGGAAATTGAAGGAAAATAATGGAAAATGAAGAAATTAGAGGCCTCATTAATACAAAGGTTTTTGAGGATCAATTGGTAACCTTTGGTCAGTTTAGCTTTACAACTCTCTCTCTCTCACTCTTGGTCACTTAGAGTTTTTCTTGGAGCGCTTTAGTTTAAAGCAAGGAAAGGAAAAGGAAGCAAGGGAAATGAAAAGAAAGAAGGGATCAAGGAAGGAAAGTAGGATTAAGTAGCTTTAGCAGGAATACTTGTAGGTAACCTATTGCATGTGTGATTTCCTAGCTAGTTTGAACATGCATGGATTTGCATGCTAGTGTATGGTTCCCTTGCTTTCAGTGGCATGGTTTTGCTGGGCTATGACAGTGGATTTTAGCCTAGCCTTGCCTTTTTTTGGATTCCATGGTGTTGGGATGCTTATTTCATTTTTTAAGATTTGGTTTGTCGAATGGATTTTGGAGTCCGTGGCGGAGGTGGTCTCAAGTTCCATACCTAAAGGCTTAGGAATCCGTTGACCAGTTTTGGTACGATACACAGTAAATCCTGAGGGAGAAGTCTCGATTTAGGGCCTATTGATCTAGGTTTGGATTGCAGTAAAGCCTGAGAGACTGGTCTTAGTTTAGGGCTTAGTTATCTGTTTTGGATTTCAGTAAAGCCTTAGAAACAAGGAGATGCAAAATTCCTCAAGGATAGTGATGGATTTTGGATGGAATTCCAAGTTTGGTTTGGTTGTGATCGGAGCACTGATTTTGGTGTGATCGCGGTTTGATGAGGGAGGAGGTGGTTTAACCTCTGGATTCCCTTAGCTTTTCTTGGATTGGTTGTTTTATGAAATCCCACATTCATGCTTAGAATATGGCACAGGGGTGATTGGATGAAAGAGAGATTTGGTTCAGCCATGTCTGTGGTCGGGTGGTACGTGGAAGTCCTGAACCTGATCAGATTTTACTATGATTAATAAAATATGATTTCTCTTGATTTTACACTTGTGTATATGAGGATTAAATGGTTGTCCTATATCTGATATTTACATGGTTTTATGTTGGCTATAAGCATGGTTAAATCACTGGTTCATGTCATGGTTATTTTATGTATTTAATTGTAACTGTTAAATGAATGGATGCAAGACCTCATTGATGATATAATAGTTCATTGGAGAAGGAGGTGATCCTTTTGGTTATGTTTCATAAGTTATTTTAGTCATTTATGCTTTGTCTTGTACCCTAGACCTGTAGGTTGTATTGATGCCAAGTGTCTGACAGAATTTTAGTCTTAGTTGGGGATGCTCTTACCTAATCCTAAGGTTGAGTTTGATTCATTAGAATTTTTATGATGTTTTTAATGACTCCTGAAGGTTCCAAAAAGTTCTGTGCAGAGCTCGAGAAGTCAGGGCTAGAAAAATGGTTCAATTTACAAGATTGTTGGCCCACAGAGCATTACTTTAGGGACTAACATTGTTTGTTGGAGGCTGGGAAGCATTATAACCTACCTGGGTTGTTGCTAGGGTGTGTTACTCTACCCTAAGTTTCTCAAACAACAATGGGACTCAAAGACAAGTTGTCTGAGTGGCTGACTTATCTCCTAAGGGGTCTGTTGATGGTGTTGGATGAATGTGTGTGATGTTCTATTGATTCCACTTCCTTAAGGACACATAGGAGGTCGAATCCCATCATAGTAGCCTCTCATATCATGTTTACCCCAGTCAACATGGTTACTTTGGGTAGACATGAGAGTGGGTGTTACAGATTGGTATCACAACATGGTTCACCCCTCAGACTGGAGGGGCAGTGTGTGTTGGTCATGCATGCATGTTAGTTGCATATGTGTCTCTTACACTTGTGTTCCATGTGCTTGAAGCACTGCATCATGTTGATCATGATCGTAGTAAGGTGTCATGTGGAATTTGATGATTGATTTTGTGGAATGTATCGTGAGGAGTACATGACTGGTTACTTGATTATGTGCATCTTGATTTTATGCAACTTGACTACATTCTTGTATGTTAGGTTACAATTTTGAATATTTTGATTACATGTATCAGTCTTGTAGGTTGATTACAAGAATTGATCACTTATGCTCGACTACATTTGTTTATGCGTATGTGTAGTTGACTAGCCATTTCTTATGCATATTGACAGTTGCGTGTGGTAATGTGTACAATGGAGTAAGGGTTATTGTCATGCAAGAGCTCGTAGTATGTAGTGTTGATATGGCCTTGCATTGATGACTGGACCTAACTAGAGTGATGCTTATGTATTGATACATTTAATCATGTATGCATGTATGTTGTTATGATTATGTTATACATGTATCATGTTGATTTTGTGATCTTGCAGACAAGGTATCTTCCCCAAGCTATGCTAAGGTACATCGATTTATTGTGATTTGTTTTATCTGACATATTATGCATTGTAGGAAGAAAAATAAATGGCTAGCAAGATGGTTGATTACAAAGACTTTCCATATGAATCCGAAGAGCAATATCGTGGTAGGAATCCTTTCAATTTGGTAGTCACATTGAGAAGCTTGAAGGAAGAAATAAGGAGTTGCAAAGCAATCAATGACAAAATCATGCAGGTACAAGAGAAACAAGTAGAGGTGAATGCAATACTACTTCAGGGTTTGTCATATTTGCAACGATAGGGACCACTTCAGGTTATCCATGGACATGAGGACATAACTAATGGGGCATATGGTAGTGGGTCTACTAGTAGAAATGGGTCGGATAGATCTGACATGATTAGAGATGGCAGGATGTTGGACTCTCCAGATAGGAGAGGTACTGGACATGGGTATTATTCTAGTTCAGTTCTCATAGGAATCATGATTGTCATCATTATCATCCTTACAGGAGAAGTGATAAGGGGTACTTTCCAGATGAGTTTAAGAAAGCGCTACCACCTACATTTGATGGAGAGATGAAGAAATCGCAAGATGCAGAGGCTTAGTTCCTTGGTATGAGGAAATTCCTTAATTTGCATGATTACTCAGAAAATATGAAAGTAAGAATAGCCACTTTCAGCCTCAAGGGTAAAGTGGATATTTGGTGGGAAGGTGTGAATAATTTTAAAGGTATTGATGAAGATGATTTGACTTGGCATGCATTTGAAAGGCTCTTCAAGAAGAAGTATTTATTAGAAAGATATTATAATGAAAAAACTAAGGAATCTTATAAGTTGTGGACGGGTTCTATGATAGATGATGAGTATACTAGCATTTTCTTAGAACTATTGAGATATGTGCCTTACCTCAAGGAGGAGAATGCAAAGTTTCAGATATTCATTATTGGATTTGTTAGGCCCCTATACTACTAGAGTAACCCCTTATTGTTATTAGTACAACCCACTTATTATATTGATGTACCCATGTAGCACCCATATTGTTACTATTGTGCCCCATAGAAG